>JAECUM010016576.1:0-23007 GCA_016617855.1 Megalonaias nervosa | reverse complement strand
ATATGCGTGTGTGTGTGTGTGTGTGTTTGCTGCATTGTTTATTGAATGTAATAAAAAAGTTTTCAATAGCATTTTCTTAATGTTACCTTAACACACACCTTCCTTAATTCTGGGAAAATAATTTACTGAACACAAACAGAGAGCATATATTTATCTTTCCACATGGGTATTAGTCAATCTAGAAATTAAAATTTTCGACAAGGTTTAGTCAAATATCTAAACAATATCTTTACTGAATCCGTCAAAAATTAAAAAAGTATTAAAAATTAAATATCTTTCGGCACTGTGTCTAAAATGAGGTAAATTTCCAAGAAAAGAGATGACCGTGTGTTTATAGTATATTATTTCAAATCGGTCACTCGAGCCATCAAAATCAAATTATTGGATTTCAACTCATATATATTTAGTTACATCGCTTATAAATTGATTCAAGTCTCTGATCTTCATGATGAACTTGTCACGCTGTAGCACCCATGTGTACTATGTAACCTTTTCTGCAATATGAGACACAACTACCAACGTTATATGTTCTTTGTTTGTTTGGGGTGTTTTATGCTTTTTTCTTTTTATCTTTTCTAATTTGAAATTAAATAAGTCCTCAAATATCGCTTTTAATTAATTTACTCTGGAATACTGACTGCCAAAATCTCTTTGGGAGAGAATTATAACATACAAATACGTTGTAAAATAAATTCAAACATATACTAAATTCCCAAATCCGAGTGAATGTGGGGGTGGGTAGTGTTTCTTCTTTCATGTGTGTTTTCTTTTATTTTAACAGGCGATTTATTTGAGTCTGGGACACTTTGTCAGTACAGAAGATGAAAAATGATACGATACGTCATATGTTGAAAGAAACATATCCTGAAAAACGACATAGATCCTACTTGTTTATATTTATTAAATTCCTCCACCGGTTGCCTTGGAGCACGTACAGCCAGATCCAACTCCGCATTATATTCTATGTAAACACGATCTGCTGGTATCCAATGCGATGGCAGATCTGGTTATATGCATTTAATTCTTTGGCGCGCTGTACAATGGAGAATAAGGTATTACCGAGTAGTTACAAGTTTGCAATGCTTAAAAAGGAAGTCCATTAAAACCAGCAATATAATTTTCAATGATTTTTTGTGAACAGTAGTACATATTAATAACATTACCTACTGATTTAATGTGTCAGGAATTTCAAATGTATAACAATTGCAAATTGATCAAAACACTCTATTCCATTGACCGCAATACACTGTTTGTAATATCTGAAATTAAATTTCTAGGGTGCAAAGATGGGAATATTTTGCAAAATAGGCATGTCTTTCTGTCTCACGATTTTGACTATGACGCAAAGTGTGATGTAAGATAAACCAACTGCAACTGTACTTAATTAGAACGATTTCACTCAGACTGCTTGGAGTCTGTAGTCTCTGTCAATCATATCTATACTAATGTTGCCGTAATTACAAAAAGGCATATAAATGTATTAAGTATAGTGATATGTACGAATTTCACACATACGTTTCGCCAGAAAACGTTTTCATCATTGAGTATCGTGACGCGAACACGACCGAATTTAAACTGAGAGTCAAGACGATTTGTAGAGCTTTTCCAAGCGGTAAAGAAAAAATTCGAAAAAGCGTCGACTTTTTGGAGTAGGATATGTTATTGCAAATATGCGCATCCTTTTCTATCACAGAAACGCTTGAGAAGTTGGGAATGTGACCTGTAGAAGAGGACCAACGCACAGTTTTGAATAGGATGAAATGACATTCCGGGCCTCAGAGCTTTTTGGCCGATTAAAACTATTGATGAGAAATCAGTTGCAATTTTATATTTTGATGGGTTGATTAACGAAATGACAGCCTAGTATTACATAAATTGACATTAACGGATCCTTCCGACGAAGAACTGTATATTAGCTTCTCCTGAAGATCAATAATTATCTTTTTTAAGGTCTTTGTTGGAATTGGTGAAATGACACGTGTCGAACTTTGTTAAGTATGGTCTTTAAGGTTGTGCCATGGAAACGTTTCGATGGCTTCATACAGTGTATAAAGTAGACCAGGCAAATTACAACAAAGCCTATTTAATTTTACAATGTCTTAAAGTCAACATATTATTTTGTGTTCGATGAGAACTTTCTGCACGTTTTGATTTCTATATGATTTCGATGCATATTTATCTATCGCCGATCTAACCAGTCTTGGAGAAAACTTTATATAAGACATATTTTTAAAGGACATAAAATTTTGTACATGTTATAGAAACTCATCAGTACATACATAGTTTTGTTGTTACCTAAACTGATCAAACTTTAAATAATCATAATTTGTTTTAATATCTATTGAGCGCTTTATAAATTGTGTCAGATGGCCAATACATATTCACAATAGACTGTGAAGGGCCTTGTGGTATTATTTTGACAAGAATTAAAAGTGATTGTTGTGTGGCTGATTTTACTGTCGAAATTGTTTTATTTTGTTTGGTCTCAGAAAGCGATTATTGTTTATTAGCTCTGACAGTTTTGTAAATACTTCCTTTCTTATACTTAATTAAGTACATTTCTAAATGATTGCAAGATGTTGCGCACTTGAACTAAATAGAATCTACTTTTTCTGTTTTATGGATTTCAAACGTGCCGTCCGTTGCGAATGAAAGAGAGAGAGAGCGAGAGAATTTAGTTTAGATGAACATTTTGTCCTTAACCTTACAGCAATTGACCCACAACAGCCTGCTGTGTTATTATGGTATGTAAACATATCCTATGTTCGGAATTATGCCAGGGCGATAGCTTCATTACATTGGTCCTAGTTTACTCCCTGCCCCGAAATAGTACTAAATACAATATTGATACAAATGTTTATATTTCTAAATAAATTTATTTCAACTGTCCACAAACCATTAGAACTCTCACTTGAGCTCTCATATTCGCTCAAATATATATATATATATATATATATATATATATATATATATATATATATATATATATATTTCCCATATACTTTTATTATGCATGTTTTATCTGCTTAAACGTTCCATGATACAGGCATCATTACGGGTCCCCTTGTGCAATTTTGTGTGGATATGCGACTGCCGATCAACCAAATGTTCTTCTAAGCTGTTGATGTTGGTTTGGGTTTAATGTTATTTCCCAGCGCAGGATAGGCTATACATGGATGCCAGTATAATTGTTGGGGGAAGAACCCGGAAAGAACGGAAAGAACCCCCGACCCACGGAAAGCTACTGGCAGTTTTTTCTCACACCTACATTAGCCGACCTGAGGCTCGAAACCACTCGGACATATCTGCAATGGTTGTGATCGGAACCGGCTATCGCTTTAGACCACTAGGTCAGCAGGGTCTTCTGCTCCCAGAAGAAATACCTTATCCAAAAAATCTGAGACTCAGATGTCCGTAATCAAATCCGTCCTTTTCATTTTAAGAAATCATGAGGTCAAATTTTAGTTCCATTTCTCCTAAAAATATACAATACCCTTCAAACTATCCTAGAATGCAATCCTTACGAACTTAAACACATTAACCTTATGACGCATGATATAGTCTTGGTATTATAATAAATCTGGAGTATGCGCATTTGGTTATAGCGCTCCGTTTTAAGGAATTCTTAGATTTTTGTGATTGTTTGTTTGATTATAGGAACTCGGTCCTGTGGAAATATTCCTCAGCCCGAAATAATTAGCCAATTACTAGGAGCGTTAAGGAATTAAACAAGAAGGGACTGTTCCGTCGTCGGCAGGTACCGTTTATGTCGCTATAGTGGCAAATGTGATGCAATTTTCCACCCAAAATGAGGCTCATAACGTCGATTTGCCTGGCCTAAGGTGGCGTAGGAAAACTAGTTCCCGTGTTAGGGGAAGTTGTAGAGTTTTTCGGTGTGAAGTGCTGACGGTAAGGAAAGTTGATGAAGAGAAATCATGCAGATGTGCGGTTGATAGACAATTGGAAAGTTGTGAGATCTGTGGTAGTGTATAGAAAAGAGGAAAATTATTTATAGAATGGACACGTTGGGCTTTCTAATTTACAACAGAAGTTGTATGGAAGTCTTTGGAATTAGGGGAAACGTATGACTTCTAGCGGAATCGCGTCAGCGTTATACACAGCTCTGCCAAGTCCAGAAAACCTGGTTTGTAACAGTATCTTCCATGGTAAATGCATATGTATCATTTATAACATCCTTGTATACTTGTGGGTGGAAATTGAGCATGGGTAGTGTCTCTGCAGTAGGGCAAGGATATTTATTTAGGGGAAAACAGTGATGTAATTTGGATTTTATGCAATTTGTGTTCTAATTCAATGATCATGAGGATAATAGCAACCGTTCAAGTCTATCAGTCATTCAATACCAAAACTTTATAATTTATAACATAATGTTACATTTTGAGGTGGTGGACCAAAATCTTGCAGAACACTAATTTTGACACTGGGAAGAATAAACTAAGCAGCAGTAAATAACGTTATCTTTAAGGATCTGGGAAGTTCACAATGACTCCTCAAAACTATGCATATGAATTAACTGAGCTGGTCTAATGAATTCATCGAAAACGAAATAGATACAAGTTTACAATATTGTAGTCACGTTGTTTAAAATACTTAATCAAAATCAAGTGTTAATGGCAGTAACCATGAACTGAAAATAAGTGAGTCATTTTCAACAATAAATTGCACAGTTTGTCATGACGCAAATTAAGTCACTGTAATATGTCCTGCACCCTTACAAAATACACACCTACACTCATCAATTGCGTGCAGAGTTTAAAAAACCTATTTAAAGAATAATCGATACAAGACATAATAAAATATTTTGTTCAAAAGGGTTGTGGGAACTTGAAACTGTTTTCAGCAGTGGACAAGAGATGAAAAATCAGTTAAACAATTTCTGGAAAGTATCGATAAACATTGGATAAAGAATGATACCTACATAAGAAAAGGCGTGTGGCGGTAGCTGCAAAATGTAAAGCAACTGTGCTTATAAAAACTTACTGTAACTTTCAACATAAAAGTGAGCCATAATCCATCCATCTCTCACATGAGACATCAGCGAAGAGATTTCACCCATAACGTGGTCTGCTTTATGACGGCTCTTTTTATCTTAAAGTTACCATCGTTGGAATCATAATTCTAACGTAATCCAAAGTCCTGGTATAATTTTATTTAACTCGTGATGACGAAGGGTTCATTCAATCTTGATTGAAATTGAAACAAAATCAAAATGGAATATATATATATATATATATATATATATATATATATATATATATATATATATATATATATATATATATATAATTTAATACAAATAATATTATCATACAGGTTAGAGAATTTTAATTCGTTCTCTACGGAGTTTCGAACCCAGGTCCGCGAGTAAACGGCACCCACCGCCTTGCCTGCACACACCAGCCCATATCCGTCACGACTATGCACGCATCACCAAAAAATGATGGCACTGAATCGGTGTTATATGATATTGTCTATATTTAAAAGCCGTTTGTCTTATCAAACATGGCTGACGATAATAGTCCACAGGATGTATCTGTCATAAAGAAACTATTTTTCAGAATGGTGAGTACAAAGAACTTGCCTCTGATAAAAACCGTTTGCTTATTGCTGCTAATAAAAATACGGGTTTACTTTTCATCCTTCCTCAGCACTAGGTCAAGACCACTACACCTGCCGGAACTGGAGCATAGTCCATTTATTCATCCTTTAACATCGAACTATCATCTTGATCAAAGAACTATGCTTTACCTAGCATTAGATTAAGTATTTTACTTTCCGGATATCACGCCTCTTCAGGTATTTCAAAAGTCCAATACGACATTTCATACAATTCATTTAAATTGCTTTCCTATTCAGGAATTGGCCTTCCCTTAAAGGGAGATACCACTTATGAAAATATGAGGTATGTAGCATGTTTTGTATATCTGTGTTTTGAAATTCCTGGTACATGATTTTATTTAATTTTTGTAATTTTTATTCATGTTTGTAAATTGTACAGAATATCTCTGTAAGATTTTGACTTCGTGACCTATGACTGTTATAAGCGTACAATTGCATAGAATATATAAATAGCTGGTTACACGTGTGTTGACAACTACTAACACTAATGATAATAATCAGACTTAATAGCGCTTTTGGATTATGTGTCATTAGCTGATCTGATTTGGAGGGTTCTAGAAAAATTCAAAAACTTCCCATTGGTTGGGATAGGTCAAATTAATGGCAATTTCTAGGCGAATTAGTAGTAATATCCGTCATGTGGGGTATATTGTAAAATATAGTCGTAATAGACGGGTTATATACGGAGGGAACTGAGAAATCAGATTCATTCCGATTTTGGAGTCATCCCCATTTCTTGTGTTCCTGTTGTAAGTCTGCAAACATGTTTTGTTGCTGTACTTAGGTATTATTCGAGAGGTAAAACGTTTGTTTGTCCTGTTCAGTGGAGGTGGAAAGAGCTCATTATTTGGACTATATATTATTCTGGAACTGTTTTGAATTATTCAGAGGAGTTCTAGACGACGCCATTGTGACAACATCGCGATTCTTGGTGGACCAGTACATTTCCGGCTTTGAATGTTTATTCGGAATTTTTCATTCACTTCGATTGTCATAGAACTTTATCAGGATCATTTGGGTTTCACTTCATAATAATGTAAGTTCCTCTCATTTGCATTTATTATTTTGATAATTAAATTGTTTGTTAAGTTTTCAACACTTGTCGGCTTTGCTTTTCTCTGTTACTTACTTTGTGACCATAGATTCGTAACAACCATTGTTCGGATTATTTCGTCATAAAATATGTAACAGAAAGAAGCAAAACCAACAACTTTGGACAACGTAACAATTACTTTAATTATCAAAGTCATAAAATAAACGCGGAACTTACAGCATTATGAATTGAATAAAAATAATCGTAACAAATTCGATTCAGGATCAAAAGAATCGAATATTCCAAACGAATTGCAACTCCGCAAACATATTAGTTTGCCAACGGTCCTGGTTTATTGAAAATGGCATATTGTCCAGACATCCTTTGAATACTTTACAATAGTCCCGGAATGCTATTTTAGTCCAATGAGCACTTTGTAGTTCCAATGAATAATACAAAAAATGTTCCTCTCAAATAATATATAAACACAACATTACATAAGTCATCAAACTGATTTAACAACGAAACCATCAGAAATACGACTGACTAAATATCATCTAACTCCACGTAAAAGCAAAAAGTGTGAAAATGCACTTCATTTCTACTAGCTACCTGACATTTTGCAAATACCCCACATTGTGAAGGAACCAGCATGACCTAGCCCATCCAATGAAAAATAACCTGATTCTTCTAAGAACCTACTTGAACCCCACCAGCCCTTGAGAAATTACTCTCAATTTCTGGCAACAGGTTTTATTATTAATATTAGCATTAATGATCACAAACATCTACATTAACAACTATTTATTGATCCTACTCAACCCACACTCTTAATATCTTATAACTGAATTTTATACCCTGGTATAATATTTAACTATCCAATATCTTGATTTTAGATGATCATTACAATTTACAGTAATGACCAAACATTATACATTATACTGACACAACCATATAATCAAAGTTACAAAGAATATAGATATGCATTACAGCATACAAAAATATACTTTTACAGAACATATTCATTTACAGGTTATAACAAATTACTGAAAAGGTGCGCCTCTTCAGTTACTAGTACATTTGGGAGAAAGCGCTAATATTTCAGGTATCCTTGATAAAACCTGACGTCTGTTTTGTAAAACTGCCAGTCCCTGTGATGTACTGATACAGACATTATACAAAGAGAAACAAGAAGAGGATGAAAGTGTTACTGCCTTGGATTGCAAGTTATAGTGTATGTCGCAAAAGGTAATTGATAGTGTTCATCTTCAGCTCTTAACTAAAAATGATATGCCAGAAAGTTAACTTCGGACTGGTTTTAAAACCTGAAGACTAAAAATTAACACTCGATATAAATATGGCACTACTGTTTTTTTTCCAAGCACACTTAAGACAAATTCCTTCATTTGAGCAAGAGCTGAACAACCAAGACCAGGCAGACAAAATAAAGTCTTGTAAGGTTTGTCAGTACAACCAGTACAAGCTACAGATAAGTTTGACAGTTTATAAAAAGCTATCTGTATAAATGGATATAATGAAATATTTGGAAGAGAATTTAGACAATATTCCGAGCCCACAGCAAAACTCGTAACAGATGAATGGTGGTTTAGGTAATGGTCATGGTCGTGCAGACAATAGATGCAATACCATATAATATTATAAAGGCTTTGAGAGATTACGGTGGCCAATGTCAATGTAATTTATTAAACATTTATGTAGCATAACAGTTCCAAACTAGTGATGGTCAATTATGCACAATAATGCTAATATAAACATAAATCCCATGCTAACAGATATATTAGCCAGCAGAGGCAATGAAGCTCAAATATACATTTGTGGCATAAAGGCTACATCCTTTGTTCTGAGTGGCTCCATGATGGCTAATACTTGTCAGGAATTCAACAATCGCTCATCAAACAAACAAGATTTACAGAGTATTTCTGATTTAAATGTTTCAGTGTTATGGGAATTAACTATCGTATCTAGGATATATTGTAGCAGACATTTTGGTTCCCGCCATTAATTTGATTCAGTATGTGTGTCTTCTTGGATTTGTCCAATGCAATTTATCATAAATCTGATCCTGTCATTGTAGTAGGTATAAATGTTATTCGGGACTTTGTTTGTTTATTTGTTTTTTTGCTTTACCTTTTATTGGGTGGTACTTTCGTATGTTTTAGGATAATTGTTTTTTTTTTTTCTTCAGAATATTGCCAATAATGTAACACAAGGAAGGAGTATAGCTTCTTACAGTTTGATGAATGGAAAATCTATACATATAAGGTATACATAGTCACAAGACTACTCGGCCCAGGTGAATCAACAAACATTCATGATATCGGAAGAAATGTAAATACTATTGAGTCATCAGTGACAAACGTTTTAGATACTACACTGTCTAGTACTCTCAGTGTCTTCCCTTTTGTGGAATCTCTGAAATCACATGGTAACACAGTCAGGCTTTCAGTCCGCATTTGTAACTTGTCGACTCGATAGTGATGAGGTACCTTCCAAGTCAGTCATATGTTCATTAGCTGATTCTCAAGTTTTAGAATCAGGGGAAAATGAATTATCTCCAGTTAGTCCTTAGCAAACAAAACCGGGATGTATAAGTGAAACCTTAGCATTTCAGAACAGCTCTCTCTGGAAACTCAAGTTCTAAACGATTGGTCGTATATGCTGTCCAAAGATCCGAGTGTATTGAACCATACTGATTTTGTTAAACCCGTACTTCTCTTAACTGATAAAACTCCATTCAAAAACTCTCCCAACATACTCCTCCTGTTGTATCTTAAAGAATCCCTTGATACAGGAGCAATAAATGGATCATTGGGCCCTTTCTATTCAATGGTAGTTTTAGTGTGTAATGAAGATGGTAGTTTACGCTATTGTATTGATTTCAGAGACCTTATCTCTAGAAGAGATGTCACACAGGTTCTGTGATAGTCGCCTGTTGGATCTCTGTATCGGCTATTGGCCAGTAGAGATAGCAGAAGACGACAAGTAGAAGACTGCTTTATTGGTCAGATAGGTCGGATTTTATGAATGCAGACGTAGCGAGGGTTGATTCACAAAAGACCCAGTAACATTTGAATGTCTTACGGACATAGGTGTTTGAGGGATCTCTCTTTAAAAGTCTAGTCAACCAAATATGTTCTCGCCTCTTGAGTCAGTTCGTTGTATGGTTACTGGCTATCTCTGATAATATGTTTGGCCAGATGTGAGCATTCCACATTCTGTTGGCGATTATATCCATAGTGTAGCTAGTACACTGCAGTCTGAGTCAAAATCTCCCATTTTTTCAACAAACTCTCTAATATCAGCAAATTGTCTTCTACAGGGTGTAAGTTATAGTGAAGGGGAGGGGGCAGTCTGTGATTTTCTATCGATCCTAGACGTTTTGTTTGTTTTCTTTCTTTCCTTTTATCTCAAAATAATCAATTTGCTTTACTATAACGGATATATTTTTTCCTGTTTATAGACAGCCGGACATTTAAAAATAAAACAAAATCACAGTCAACTGCCGTGGAAAATTAACATTGTTTGTCCCTAATATTAATGCGATATACCGCAGTACATATCTTTGTGTGTTCATAAATACCCCGGTATTTCCAATCCATGGACTTTCAAACCAATTCAGTATTTCATTTCCACTCAGAATCCACACAATCAGACTATTAATCAAACACCTATTACCCTAAACAAGCATGCCCTACGTAAATTATGTTTAAACATACAACGGAAACCAGCTGAATATTATGGAGATTTTAATGTTAAATTGCGTGTGCTTCAAGAGGAGGGGATATTGTCTCAGAATGGTGGACATTTAATAACCCCAAACTCTCTCCAAAAGTATGTTGTTATACTTTAACTTGTAATTTAAAGCATATCTCATTCATTATGAATTTGTTTCAGAAGAATATTTCTTCGGCACGATATTGATATTTTTTTTTTATTTTTTTTTTTAATTTCATTTCAGTTAAAGAAAAATGTAAAAATATGTATTGCTACTATATGTATTTGGATGAGATTAATATCGTGTTCTCTATTTCACATTTAGCTGATTTAAGTTGTATTGCATGTTCCACTTCAAAGGAATACCAGAAGCCATTTTTTTAACAAGGAATATAGTGTCACAGATATTAACAGTTCTAAATTAATATAAAATTCTCTCTGCAACGCATATAGGTATGTATATCACATAATCTATACAATTATGGTGCGACTCTTTTTGGATACATACGGTAATTAACAGTGAATGGTTCGTTGCAAGAAACGCACTCTGGTGGGTCTTCTCCTTTTAGCATGTGGATTAGATTGTTGGAATAATTGAACACAACTGAGTTACAAGAGTGACAACGTCCGCAAAGCTGAAACGAACAGTTATCATGGAATGCTTTCTTTTTTTTACTTTTACGAGAGTGTTATATTAGAAAAAACAATTTGGTTTCATTAATGTCAGGATTCTGTTTCATCTACCAGAGATATAGAACTTATTAATAAGAAGTGCTCCGACTAATAATACAAAATTACATTAATATGTTTGGTTATTAAAGGCTTTGCGATAGTCACTTATTGCATATGCTGTCAAGCAGTCGAGATTTTGCCTTTATTTCACATTCATATGATATGCAATTCTGATGGAATTAGACAAAATATAGTAATATTCTCAATCAAAATCAATGTATATTTGATACGTCTGGTGAGCTGGTTAGGGACTCTTGGCTCCAGTTTTGGATTTGGAAATGTTCTACCTCTAACAGAAGCGTCTACCATAATTATCAGAAAATGCAGCTATACTATTGAAATATCCGTTGTACAATTGTGCCGATTCCTCGAGTGCCAGATCTAATTTGAACAAAGTAAAATGTTCGTGTTGGTGGTAGGAAGAATATGACATATCGTTATAAATGAGGCAAAAAAAAAAATGTATTGCCGTGCGTGTATTTATTAAAATCTGTAAATTGAGTAATGGTTCAATACTGACCATTTGAAGCTTGCTGCGGGTTTATTATGTTTCTTTTATTTCTTGTTTACTTTGTTTTGTTTCTTTAAAATTTATTTTTGATAAGAATATACTGACTGATATCATAGGTTATTTGATGATCTCTTCGCTTATGTTATCTAGTATTACCTTCGCAAATGCATTTTATCGACCACTCAATTTCTAACAAATCTAACAAGTATTCATTCGGTTGTCAATATAATTTTCTTGAATTATTTTGAAGTAGCGAGTTAAAAATGCAGTCAACATCATGTTATGGCGGTTGTTTGCTTTGATTTGTTCTTTCTGAAACATACTTTCAGTGAAAACTCATTTTCTGAAAGACCTGTAAAGGAAAAATCGATGTTTCAAATAGCATTTTACAAAATCTAAACTACGCTTAAGAATCTAAGAGAACAACAGTGGTTGATTATAACAAGACGAATAGATTTGTTGGCAATGCAAAACGTGTCAATCTGAAAGGTCATGCTAGACAAGAAATCGCGACCGTTATATATTTCGGATCAGTATGCAGATATTTAGTTTATGAATAGCTATAAATTATTGCAAGATATCACGCACAATCACTTTTAAATAATTACAATTACTATTCATACTAAAGTTGGCCTTTAGGTTTCCTTACTCTGTCTCTGGCATCGGTATATGAAGATCATTTATATACAATAGCCGACCGGATGAGAAATAAATTTACATATTTATTAAGTATTACTCTAATGGCGTTTGCGCCTTCCATATGGACTTTTTCAAACATATTCTACTAAATAAATAAGAACGTAATAATTAATTTTTACTAATGAACTTTATTAGAATAATGTGGAAATCTTAGTGCACTATTAGATCCATCCATGCAAATGTGATTTATTTTGATACGACATTTTCTCAAAAATTTGTAATTTTTTTCTTCATTCTCTCCATCCCAAAACATTAAAGTGAACATTATTTTGTCATGATTAGTCAATGTATTAGCCGTTCTGTCTGCATAGGTAACATTCTTTCTATCATTTGGTTCCTTCCATAACTTCAGCTGGTTCGCTCTTCTTGCTTTAGTGGTGTAATAATAGGGCTTTTGGACAGTAATTACGTTTGATATAGGTCACGGCCATCTATCCACCATGATATTTATTTATACTGGCAAAACGTGAGTTGTGTATGTGTAATCTGCACATTATTATGTTTGAAAGGGATCAATATGCGACCATGCTAGAATCATGTATGGGTCACAGAACATGATGTCCTAGATTACAAGGGCCAAACCCGCATTAAGACAATTCTATAGTAACGTCTTTGAGATCGTTTATTTTCATAATGAGCTGGATGGTAAAGTTTTCAGTCAGGCCTCTATAATTGACTGCGGCTATACTACACACTTTTTGAACTGCTACAGAAATAGGATTAATGATCGGCACTATTCAGTTTGGATATTTTCTGTTCTAGTTTATAATTTCTGTTGCTATGAATATTTTATACTGACAGAGAATATTTCATATCAACTGTGGCAGAAAATATTTTGTATTAAAGACCACATTTCACGGATAAATGATTATATCATTTTGAAAGAATTTATGGCTATATATGATCTTGGCTTTAATGAGCCAAATGATTGGTGTGTAGGAAATGTTACCTTAACGATTGAAAATGCATCATACAGGCTCCAAAAGATGTTATGTGAGCATTCGAATAAAATCCGGAACACATTGATATATTATTCAATTTAGGAACAATTGTGAAACAGAAGCGATGTTAATTAAGCCAATATTTTCAGGAAAAAGACCCCCGAAATATCATTATTCTATGTTGTCCAACAAACAATAAAGGCGCAAACATCAAATATAGTTAATGAAACAAACGATGATGATGAGGACCGCAATGAAATGACAAGGGAATATAGTAGTAGTAGTAGTAGCTAAGTTCACCAAACGTAATCAATTAGAGAAATGTTTGGGGGATTAATATATGAAGTCACAAAAAACATTTTTACGAGGTGAAGAGTATAAACGAATATTGCAGTGTAATGAGCTTTTTATCAAGAGATCTTCGTATAAAGATAAATAAATTACGAAGTCAATATACAAGCAGTGCGTTTCCTTTGATGTCGTCGCATGTCGTTGTACGAACTGCGATAATTTACGCGTTGGTAAAATATTTCTTAATAAATTACTACCGAAATAAAGCAAATATAGCCAAGCATAATAATCCATTTGTAAGCTGGTATTGCATTGCCCGCGAGTTTCGTTAAAACATGGAACCATTGCGTTGCAAAGTATTCTCTAAGGTGAAAAGTATCTTGCATCCGATGGTCGCGTAATTAATTATTATCCACTGAAAGTAGTTTTACGATTCTTTATGTCTAATGAGGGACAAATCGCTAGGAGTTATGTACACCGTTTATCGAAAATATAGATGACTGTATTGATGAAAACACAAATTTTTATTTATTTCAGTTTATTTTGTATCGGGCACGCCGTGAAAATATTTCCTGAGAAAATGAATGCAGAACCTATTGTTGTAGATACGCCCATTGAAAAAATCTAACAACGTTGACAATGTCGATCAATTAATAAACCAGGATTAAGGTGATTGCAGATTCAAATACCGGTAAATTGAACAGTTTTTAATTGAATTTTCAAATAGAGACTTATTTTTACGTATATAGAGACATGTGGTAATTATACTGATGAAACCGCGGATAACTATATCTTTAGAGATCAATGGCATAAGTGTAATGGAATACGCAAGGGAAATTTTAAACTGTGTTGCAGAACGTTTCATTTTAACTACTTTAGATAACGTTTAATGTTGTCATGGGTTGGAACAGGTGCTCGACCATGTCTTAAATATAGCATCGGAGGCAAATCACATAATCAACTTTGTCGACTATGTGGGTCTGTTCGCGAGTATTGTCGGTTACACACGTCAAAAAATTTGCTGACGAAACACATATAGAACAGATTTTTGTAGATATACCTAACGATATTAATACGGTTGAAGAAAAAAGCAACGTCAACAATGAAATAATAAATCAGGATTGGAAGATTGCAGTTTCAAATCCTAGTAAAGTAAACAATTTTAATAGAGTTTTCAATGAGATAATTATTTTTGATGTATATAGCAACATGCCGACCGTATCTCAGCAAAACCTATTCCCGAAACATCATGTAATGCAGGCATCAAGTCGCTTGTAAAAAGCCTGCATACTGTTTTTTATTAGGACCCATAATAGCTCAATTAGAGAACGATCTTCCCATACTGAAAGATGCCACCCTTGTGTCATATAAACCAATTTGCACACCAGCGTGGAATGTGAATTCCAAGATGTATGCAAAAAGCTGACATACTTTAATTATTGGAATTTCAAAATGAACCACCACCATTTGAGTACCAATTACAAACGCTTGCAAATACAGCGGTACAACAACTAAAACAATTTATACCTAAGAGTAATACACGAATGCCAAGAAGTGCAAGAATGAGGTACATATTTCCCCATATTGTGGAACGAGTTATAATCCAAGGACAAAGTATTCCACCGCGGTTAGTGATAAATATATTAAAGAAATATTGATAATATATATTTCAAATGGGCAGATAGTCGGCGCTACATCCAGCGAGTGATCATAGAGATCAGCCTCAATAAGATCAGCAACATTTGGGTGAACTCAATTTTAATAAAATTGAATTTCCTGTGCAGGTTACTGATATCGCACGTTTTAACGACTCAGTACTGATATTGCTTCTAATGTATTCTTTTGGAATAAAGGTCAACAACCGATTCAGATATCTCCAGCTACATGCAAGCGGTTAATGACTGATTTATTATTATCACACGATTCAGAGTTATGGTGCCATTACGTGTGGATCAAACTTTTACCACTAATTGTATACCACTATAGTAATCACAATGGCAAACATAATTTCATGCAAATGTTGCATGAGAGTATTTAACACCCAACATCTGCTTCTAGAACATGATTTGAATTGCATGGATTTAATGAGGAACCACAGAGTGCCATTATGCCTTAACCTCGTAAAACATTTTGAAGTTTACAATGATGCAAAGAAAACCGAAAGTATTATAGATCATAGATGCTGATTTTGAATGCCTTAACGTTCCTGTGGGAAGCTCATGTTTAACCACCCAAACACACAAAAAAATGCAACACATGTTGCTGAACAAGTCAATGCGGATTTGTTACCCTTTGGTAAGATGTGATGGGCAAACTGAATCACCGATATTACTTTTGGTAAAAACTCAAGAGAGGTGGATTTTTTTTAACTCAGTTGGAGTTACAGTGAAATGGATTAAGCAACAAATCTACTCAACAGCTGATAGGATTTTGACCAGTGATGATTTTGTTGAATTTTCTGAGGGCACTCAACGATGGATCTGTGATGGTGATTTTAATGAAACAGAAACAGGAACTAAAGGTACAAGCAAAACATCATTCTCAAGAGCTTTTTTTTTCCATAGGTCTGGTAACTGAGCAGGCACGATGTAAGACAGAGATTTCAATCTTAACAGGGTCAACCTCTTGATCCACACAATGCTTGTCAGTCACAAATGGATTAACTACGAACATGTCTCCAGCTAGGTCATTGACTTGCACGGGTCCTGAGATTAAGTCTGATGACAAACTGACACAACGGAAATGAACATTAACAAAGCCAAACTCTAATCTCTAAACAAGAACTCTTCCATTAGAAGAATACTTCTCAGATAAATGCAAAGTGCATGATAAGAAAAGACGGTGTGAAGCTCCCGAGTACCGTAATATTTTAATAGGGATATCACTAGCAGAATCACAAATAATTGATATAGAATCTTTCGATCTGAAAGGTTCATAATTCTCAACAATAAACGAAATTGGAGTTCGTTTGAACCAACGGATGTATTAGAAAATAAATCACTTGGAACACTCTGACGTTGTTTTGTTGCTTAGTTTTCAATCTATTGGAATCAAAATTAATGTGCACTGTCTTAGTACAATAAGTTCACGTTGGAACAGATACGGATTTCTGATCAGTCTTATCAGAAGCTTGATTTTAAAATGTTCCAGACTGAGATTAAGAAGAAGTATTGTTTTACAAAGAAACACCTTGCTGAGAGAAAAACCTATTGACAAGTGAAACTTTGTGCGTAAACGAACATTCATTATTCTTTCAGCTGTACAAGCAGCGTTTTCTAAAGTTGCGACCGTTAGCACATCAAGGTAGGTATTGACGTCAATATGACATAAGATTTGAACTCCTGATCTAATGTGAGTTATCAGATGTTTTCGTAGTCTTTATCAATATTCTTGACTGAGTACCACCAATGAAATAGTCGTTTTTCCCATCCAAATTCTGCATAGGTCTGTCCAGTTTTTTTTTTGTTTTTTTTCTTCTAGAATTTCTAAGCCTTTGTCAACATACCTCAGACTCCAACTCGTCAAGATACATTCCTTAACCACATGATAAGTATCACTTTGTTGTACCGACAGCGAACTGTCTACTTCACGAGCTTTGCCAATAACTACACTTTTAATAACAAAAATAAGTCCAACGCTCTGTTGACCATAGCAAATTTTTATCAATTTTCTCAGAATGAGGAAAATATTTATCTACTTCTTTTCCTTTAACAGCGGCTTCTAGTCTAATATTTATGACAACATTCATACATGACAATATGCGTACAAATGTGTGTGTTTTTTCCTCTTGTCAGTTCTAATTCTTTTAATTTCAATTGCGATTCTCTTTCTTCTCCCTTCACCTGCCTGTCTTTGTTTTCTCTGCCTTTGTATTTCTAAATATTCCCTTTTTGCATTTGTACCCCTCTCTCTCTCTCTCTCTCTCTCTCTCTGCATTTGCATCACTTCTTTCTCAAGATGAAGCTTTTATTATCCCTAATATCTCCTTAGCTGCAATTCATCTTTTAAATACTCCAACCCTTCCTGGGTTTAAAAGTTTACTACATTAGATGACACTAATAGTGTTTGTTGCTTTCATTCAGTCTTTATTAAACATTTGAATTTAAACTCTTTCCAAGGAACAAGCAAACTCCTGACGTAAAATCAAATTAAATTTCAAAAGCCATTTTTTCTTTCTGAAATATTTGAAAGAAATTCATATCCCCGACTAGCTCTCAATTTTCCGTCACGATTCTACGATCTTAAAGTAAATATCAGAAAAGAGCAAAAATCAAAACTTTAAATAAACTTCAATAACTATTTTCCCTCGAATACAAATGATAATTTAAAGACAACATACAATATTGTGAATTAAATCCCAAATAGTCCTAAATGTTCTATTAAAAGTAAAACGTTTAGAGTATTCGGAACATATTCCGGTGGTGTTCCGAATGAATTCCAATATTGAATGTGCTTATATACCAAGAGTCTTAAATTTGTCTATGTGCTAACAGTTTCGATGTACCATAAATATAAAAGCGATATTGTCTTAAACGAATTCACAGTAAACCCAAAATATGAAATTAGTCCAAAAGTATCAGTGAACACTGAAACTTCAATGAAGAATTTAAGTAAATAAATCCCGTCAAAATATAATTGATCACAACTAAAAGGCTGATTCTACCACTGATATTAAGATAATAACTAATAATTCTGATGTCAACAACCTACGACACAATAAGATGACCAGTATGAAAGTCAAATGTTCATTTTAAAAACTGTCTAAGTTGTAAGCAAGGTTAGGTATTCTACTTAAATTTTAGTAAAGAACATGGAAATATCAGGTACACCCTGAATTTCCAATCGGAAAACACATCTCCGAAACAAAGATCCAAATAAACATGTTCTTAAAATATGGCTTTAGTCAAGTAGGCCCAAATCGCACCCTCAGTTATGGATAAAGGTCAATCACACCATACAAATTATATATTTATAACATATAGAATTTATCCATTTTCATTTAGCTTGCGATACGTTCTCTTCGATATACATTGGTCTGATTTAAACTGTAGTCATCTTATGGAAAGTTTTAATAAGCAATCTAGCTCATATTTTACTATTTAGTTTATTGAAGAAATAAAATCTAACAGGTAATCATTCGGTATTCAATGTATTTTTAATGAATTGTGCTAGGTGATATCGTTTGATAATAAAATTATCTGTTATTAAAGTATTAACGATGGAACCTTAACTAACAAGCTCTTTAATGAAGTACGATCAGGGATGGAGTATTAATATACCTTGTCTGCTGCCCTATCCCGACTTAGTGGAACTAATTTAATAAATACATAACTGCATACATAACCCAGTCTTCAGAGTGAAGTCCTTCATGTTATTGGCAGGATATTTAAACTCTAGGTTTAGATTTCATTTCGCTTAAACCCTCTTACGTGTCACATGAGGTAAATAATATGTCTTGAAGGATAGCATCACATACGAGAAGCAAATGCATCAAACAAATATTCAAATTTGGAAGGAAGATAACAACTTAACATAATTTTGATTGACACATGTCATCACAAAATATACTGAACAACACCTCCACCCATTCTTGGTATTATCTTTAAGTCAATCGTACAGCCCTGGACATGTAAATGACATCCTGGTGTGCGAACATGTTTGTGAGTAAGCTAGATTAATCTCTACTGAATCTAGCACTCCCCAAAATTTAAACTGGTGCAGAATTTTTGAGGATGTGGGTATCATGTGAGTAGAAACTCTTAAGCAATTCCAAAAGGTTTTGATTTGCTAACAATTTCTATCCCACCATCACATTTACAAGGTTATCTTCAGACAGGTCAATTATATTCCTGGATACCCTGACCATGTTATAAGATGAAAAAAGTGAAACTGTCTTTTATGCAAGACAACTGCCTTCATCAGATTATTTTACCTACCTACTGTCAATCCTTCCACGAAATCAAGAGTCTTCGTTCTGCCTGCCTATCCGCACCAAATATATATGCTGAAATGATATGTTCAACTCAAGACTTGGAATACACACAGGATACTTTAAAAATGGGATACAAGAATACAGTTATAAATCTGCCTAAAGACAAAGGCCATTAACCAAAACAGTCTCCTCAACTACAAAGTTAAGAGCGCTAACAGCCATGTTCCTCTCGTAACGACGTACCAACAAATTCCCCAAACATAGAAACAATTGACCGGAAACTACGGCATAAATTAACTCCTCTGCACATCCTAAAGAGGTCTTCAAAGACCAATCTATTTATTTTTTGGAACAGCACAAAATAACGTAACATACCTCATGAGTACCGAGCTGAACTTAAATCACTATACGGGAGTAAGAGCACAAAGGTTTAAAGAAGAACGTTATCTCATCTGTACATAAATATCCGAGGCTACTGGATTCAACAGTTCATCAATAGGAGTTACTTACAATGTCAGCCAAAGGTTCGATTGTTCAGTAAAAACGTCTTTGATGTATAATATATCTGCCATCATACACGTTGTCGAAAGAGTTCACTTCAGAAAGAGAATGAATGCTCTCGAAACAACGTCAGAAACAACGTTAAAGCATAATTCCTCAATCATTGTAATTCGGCCAGACACTCGTTCCAACCCCTCAAAATACTACCCATTGAGTCATGTCACAGGCGGACTGACATCGAACATGGTCATACAGAAAATGTATTGGATACTGCAAATGTGAACAAATCACTAATTTGACTTAAACAATAAACTCTAGTCCAACCCATTGCACCTACTTATGTTTCTCGAGAGTGTGTTCGTCTCACTCTCCTCTAATAATAATAATAATAATAACAATAATAATAATAATAATAATGCAATTATTATTATTCAATAATATTATATTATGTTGCTATTATCAGGTATTTGATTTCATCTTGCATTTTGTGGTATCTCATTTTATCATTATGAGAATTTTAATTTTATAATCTTTGGTAATTCTTAATATTTAAACATGTACTTTCTGGCTTTCGTCTTGTAGTACAATGTTTTTACGTTTGGGTGGAATAATTTATCTTCAAAGGTTTTTTTTTTTTCTTTTAATTTATATTATATAAGCGTTTTGAGGCTTTATTCCAATTGTCGCCATATAGACACTATGAGATGAGGTGCCGTTGGAAAGGTTCACCTTCCAACGTACTCTTATGTTGGATATTGTTGTATTCCAATGTTTCATTTTGCGTTGAATTTATTTTTCCTTTTACTTCCTAGAACGTTACCTTTAATCTGTAACTCAGGGAAAATATTGTTCCACCGTGCCATTGGACTCTAGTGCATATATACATACTCTTTATAATATCAATATTTTGGTTTCGTTTCTTGTAGTGGCAGGTTTTTAATGATATACATCTAGAAACAAACAATCCCCAGTGATAGCTGGCGCCAAACGAAACACGATATTTTCGCAATGACGCAGTTAGCTAGGCCACCCTAAACTGCTTACCGCTACTGAGCTAATTGGTTTGTGAAAACCTCGTTTGTCGTTTTATTAGATACTGTATCCTTCCTAAACTCATAAATATTTATATTTATTTTTAATTCTCCCCGTTATCTGTGATAGTTCTTCTTCTCTGTACCTAGATGCAAATAGTTATTGTTTAGCACGTGTCACTCTTTTATGTGACTATGCCTTTATGTGTGTGTGCCCCCAAGAATACAATGCTTGTGGTAGAAAAGGAGGCAATGTTTCTTTCTTCCCGGCTTTGTGTCTCGAGGTAGACTACTTTGCATTATTTCCAATACATAGACAAAACCCAACATAAATTTCAATGCCAAAAATAAAATGAAGTCCTGAATTATCAGTGAGCCTCCAGTCTTTATTTTTATGTAGGATACCATACTACCACGGAGTTCTGAATGACTGCGTTTTAATTATTGTGTTAAGTAGTATACGGATTATATTTACTTTGCATGGCTTTTAAAGTGTTGGTATAAAGCAACTTGTTATTCCCATACTATTGCTTTATCAAATTGTCATCTGTCCATAGAGCATTAATCCGCATATATAAATATTTTTTCACCATTAGGCTTTGTTTCAACAGGAGGCCATCGCTTCCATATCATTTAAATCTGTAATGAATTTCCACTGATTATTCATTAGTGATGAAATAAAATAATAACAACAAATATTAATAACCCCTGTCTTCTAAATGAATTAAACGCGGGAGACAATCTCATCGAAATCATGTGTTCTCCTCTCTCTCTCTCTCTCTCTCTCGTGAGAGAAGAAGAAACCTGGGACATCGTAACGGTTATGGATTTTAATACAGTGTTCGCATTACCAATAAAACAAAGTTGCAATCGCCTGTCAAGATTAGACGGTACGTGTTCGGTTAGGAGGAAGACACATACTATAATCTATTTAATGCTTTGTTTGTTTTTATTTCTTTCTTCATATTTCATAAAACCTATTAGTAAGGATCTCAAAGCAGATTATTTAATATTATGATGTTAGAAGGACACTTCTTCCACCCACCAGTCTTTCTCTTACACTGAGTTAGTCGATATGGCAGCAGTCTAATCTACCAATAAACGCGGAGATGACCTATGAATAAATGATTTCATGATAAGTCTCCCAACCCCACCACCACATCTCTCTCTCTCTCTCTCTCTCTCTCTCTCTCTCTCTGCCACCGTAGAAGGATTCCAACGAAAATCCGTGAAAAAGCGAGAATGGTGGATTTTCACCCGTTTCGTGCACTGATGTCTCTGGAACTATGAATGATGGTAAAATAGTCACGCAAACAAACAGAAAGGGGAAAAAATATTTAAAAAATGGATGATAGAAACAACTGCATGTTCGGTAGTAATGGTAAATAATTCACAAGAATGACTTAGATCAGCTGTAATACATTGAAATGTTTGAACTACCTCTTGCTGGTTCCTCATTTCACTTAGTTTATATTTCCCACTCGTTTGATTATACTGTGTGTTCACTGTTCAAATACGTAGCTATGCTGTGTTTGTGGTGCTCCGCTTTCTTCATGAAACTATCCTTCATTTTTAAATCAAGAAGAGTCACATAGAGTTTATGTTTGTTGTGCTCTGCTTTCTTCATTTAAACTATCCTTCATGTTTAAATCATAACTGTGTCTTATATTTATTTAATAAATATAAATGAAAATAGTTTAGAAAATAAAAGAAGAAACTAGTCATTGGCAGAGGAGATTGCGAATACTCGCAAAAGGTAAAGAATTAGATTTTGTAGAGGACACACTGGAAAGGATTGTGCAGAGTTCATTCATTCCATTCATTCCGTCAATACACAGTTGCTTGCAGTCAATCTTAACTGCGTTTGAAATGCAGGTATGTGTATTTGTATGTGATATAAATGAAATATATGCATATCATGTAAGCTATATATATATATATATATATATATATATATATAT
>JAECUM010016574.1:0-77416 GCA_016617855.1 Megalonaias nervosa | reverse complement strand
AATTGAAAACTTAATTTTAGGTCAACACAGATATGACACAGACACAAAGCAGCAATGTCAATAGTCTATTTCAGATTCTTAGTCTACATGTAAAAAATTATTATAAATGGCTTAGGGACTTTTGTTTGAATAATTAAAAAAAAATCCTGGAGGGTTGATCAGAGAACTAGTTTCTTTTTAAATGCTTCAATGCCATATTTTTCAAAAAATGTGGATGGGTGCCCACAGTTTTTCTATTTTAGTTAACTGCTGCGAAGTCATGAGTGGTAGTAACATAATTTAAAAATAGTAGATGCTCCAATAGTAGCCTATAATTTTTTGTGAAAAATTAACAATGGTGGAGGGTCAAATCATGGTAAAAATGAAAATTATGATTTAGTTGGTTTTCTTTCCTTCTTGTTTCTTAAATTAATAAAACCAGTTAGGACAGGTAAGTGACTTTGCATATAGGTTTTGTATACTGGTGAGCAGTATGAGAGATAAACAGTACAATGCTGTTTTCTGTAGAATGTATATTAAACTGAAATTGCAACAAAAATATTGGCCTTTATGGATAAATTTAAAAAATCAGCTGTGCAAAAGTCATGTAAATCCATGTTATGATGAACTATTCTTTAAGTTATTATCATTTTCTGGATTCAATTATCATTGTAGAAGGTGCAGTTGATATATAGAATATGCAAGTCATCATAGCCAACTGAGTGTGTAATTCATACGTTTTATGTTTTGTTTTCATTAAGTATGCAATTTATGGACATGTAAAGTTAACTTACAGACATGATATATCAATATAACCTTCATTAATTTTTCATTGAATATGCTAATGTATTTAGATGTTGTCTTCATATTGTAGCAGAAACTCCCTTGGCTACACTACCCCGAGTCTGGCTATCTCGGGTTCCGTAGGATAGGTCTTTGTATTTGGTGTGATACTCTACTGAATCTGTCTGAGGACTAGCATTGCACAGTGTGACAGATTTATACCCCACAGTGATACCATCTTGTTCCTGGCTTCTTGATGCAGACTGAGTTGCTGGGTCACTTGGTCGCTGACTGGGTCATGGAGTTGTCGACTGTGTCGCTGACTTGGTCACAGTGTCACCAACTGGGTTGCCAAGTCATAGCTGTGTTGCTAACTGTGTTGCAGAATCACCGACTAGGTCACAGAGATGCCAACTGGGTCACTGACTGTGTTGGAGAGTCTCTGACTGGATCACAGAGTCATCATCTGTGTCATTGAGTGTGTCATCAACAAGGTCATGCCCGCACATCGTAACTCGATCAAGATTGACAGAGAGAGACAGTGCTAAATAATGAGAGAAGAGATATCTTCAGTTAAAATGTGTATTGTCGCAAGATTTCCACCTTTCTTGGATGAGCCTTGTAGCGCCTGTATCCTGGTTGAAAAAAGACCTTGTCATTACACTTTTTAAATTCCCAGGCCTGGCCCTTTGCTGTCTGGTGAACTATGACCAAATGTTCTTGCTCCAGCGTGGTGGTTATAATGCTTCACTTGCAAGTGGATGTCATCACACAATACCACTTAATAACACACCACCATTTCAGCCACAGTTGGCATGTATATATACCCAAAGGTGGAATCACGTGACCCAAAAGCTAAGATACTAGATGGTGCTAACATTTAAAATCAAACATAATCTTTAACGAAATGAAAATCAGCTCATATGAAACCAAAGTTAATGTCCATGGGTTTTTCTCATTATAATATTACAGAGTTAAGTCATATCAATGTAATACATAACAGTATTCTTCACAAAGAGCTAAATTTCAATGAAGTGTTGACAAATATTTGTAGATCAGAACTTGATGAATTAGCTGGAATATATGTTCCATTTGAATGGTATAAATATATCAAGCTTGTGTTTTTGCATTTGTGGTGGTGTCAAGATTCTCACTTTAAATACTATGTCCTGTCTAATGATTGTATCTTTGTTCAGTGAATCTAACATGGGTGACATTGAAGGATATGAATGGTAATGACCTACCAAACATTGTGGAGCTTGTCCAGGGATCTGTAGTGACCTTGAAATGCATGACCTCTACAAGCCGACCTACTGCTACTGTGATATGGTACATTGGAAACACAAATATTATAGCTGGAATAGAAAATGTTGCTAAGCCTGGAGACAATGGGTTAGTGTTCATGGAGAGCAATCTGACCTTCACACCGAGTAATAATGAACACCATAATAAAAGTATTTATTGTCTGGCTTACTCATCTGTGAACTCCAGTGTCATAGCATCTACCCAGCACATGCTGTATGTGAAAGGTAAATGGTTCTCATATTCATTTTACTAACATTTGAAAACATGAAACTATTTTGTACACTAGAAATTATGTATACTTCTCAATTGAAGTAAGTGCAAACTTTATGAACAATGTAAGTTATTGTCTTTATTTAAGATAAATATCTTTAAGTTCAGATTAAGTACTGTAATCATCACTTTTGCACCAGATAGGCACCATATCATTTTAACCAGCTGCAATGATAATATCATATGTTTACACAGAGAAAATTTACAAAAAAGTTGGAAGCACTGATAAATGTCTCCAAACAAAGAAAATCTACACGTATCTGATCTCCATGCATTAAACATTGTATCCAGGGTTCCTCTGTTTTGAGACTAATAATCTGTTCAATATTTCACAGCAATCACTGTACAAAAGCAGTTTACAATAAATTTTAGAAGATTGTGCACTATACCTGCCATAAAACACATGTCATGCTAAAAGTAAAATTGTGTTACTCTTAAGCCTACAGCATATAAACTATAGTTGTGATTTAGGAAAGAATGATCCATCAATGAAGCAAGCAAAGCCCAGCAAAATTTAATTTCAGAAGTCAGTTTGACTTTGTGAAGCACAGTAGCAAGGGAGAGCATTTCTTTTCAAACAGCATATTGACATTTAGTCATTCTGGAATGTACAGTATCCATTGACATAGCACTACCACCTGTATATGACATAAATACAAGCCAGTGAAATAGTTAGTCCCAGATGTGATGTATGTTTTCTTGTTTGCCTTATAGAGACAAGCATATCTTTGGTCAAACTGCATCAGATACATTTCTGACAATGCTAATATTATGGTTGGAAAGGAGAACTCTTCTGCAGAAGATTCGCTCAGAATCCAGGAGGGAAGTTTGAACAGCATTGCCATCCAGTCTCTGTTGAGTGCAAAGATGAACACATATGACACTTGCATTACCTTGAAACCTCCTAGTGAACTATTGAGAGCAGTAAAGACTGCATATAAATAAACCTTCAGTTTATTTTACTATCCAGTGAATTGTAAAGACAGAAACTTGGTGTATGTTTTCGGTCAATGTAATTGTGTTTATGGTTCCACACATGTGCATGTTTGTGGTGATCATGCTGGACAATGCTAAATCTCCCAATTATGTTTTCTTTGTGAGTGTATTGGATATTTTGAAGAAAATATTATTTTCCTTTACTCAGATTTGAATTTCCAGTCATTTTATAATTTAAAAGCAGGCATGTGCAACTTCCTCCAGGGCCTGGGCCAGATGAGCAATTTGTAAGCAAATGGATAAAACCAAGTTTTGTGATGGATCCAACCTGTGGGCTGTAGGTTGCAGATGCCTCTTAAGGAATATATGAAAAGATAGCTGCATACTTTTAATTGGACAACATTGCTTTATTTTGGTAATTGGCCATTGATAAGAATACATTGGCTTTTTCTTGCACTAGTTTGATTTTGTAGCTAGTAAGCAAGGGATGCCAACAAAGGAAGGTAAACTGGAATCTTTACATTTGTCCACTGTGAGCATGAAATTGATATATGATTTTGGCAACTATTACATCAGTGGACATAATATTTTTTCTGTAGGTGAAATTAAGCACTCCACACATCGAGGTTTATATCTGTCTTACATTAGCATCATACATGCATTTGTTCTAAAAGTTGTTAAGAAGAGGGTGATCAATCATTAGAGTCCACCATTCTTTTGCTCAAGAAATAAAACACTCCATTTCAAACACAATGCAGCTTTTCTGATCTACATTAAGGACTGTTCCATATGTTCTTGTTTCCTAATCGACAATAGTCTAATATGTGATGACAATGAGAACATCTAGGATACTGATCAACCAGTAAACACGATCTTGGAAATGGTGGAGAAATTATGTTGTTGCAACTTTGGGGTACATCTACCAGTTCTCCATAAACAGTTGAAACTGCAATTTTTCATGTTGAAATTTGGTAATAAAATGAGCTATTTTCAGCTAATTTCTTAAATTTTGTTTTTAAAATAGATGCATGATGAAATATTTTAGTAAGAAGGTTCAGATATTCACATTTTGCTTAAATTTTATAGACCAAGCTTTTGTAGAAACATTCTATCAAGAATATCTCTTCAATACTTAGCACAACAGTCCACTTGTAACTGTCTTGTATGTACAGTATGACTAGATTTTCATTAAAACATATATATTTTCATCAACTCACACTGTGACTTGTTTTATGATATTTATTAAATAGTCCATTACAGTTCAAGTATCTGTACCTGTTTTATCTGGCATTTAATAGTTAACTATACATTATAGATGTATATAGTACAGCACAGCACAATGATTTTGGCACTTAAATAGCATAAAATTTGTTTATATATATCTACAGTAGCTTTTACGTAGTCAAACTACCAGAACAAATTTTCTGTGTTTGAAGTGAACCCCTCAAGTACCGTGTGGTTCACTACAGCTCTGCTACACATAATACAGACCCTTTCCCACCTGACATCAATTCCAGTTAGTGGAAATACTTGCCTCATGCCTGCATCTTTTCAGTGCAATTACACCTACAGCAAATAAATATCAAGGACAATCCCCATTTTCCCCGCCCAACGAAGGAGCCTACTTTACCTGCTATCACCTTATAGCTATCCTTACCTCCCTCACTGGGGGCTTTGGGTGGTTGAGGTGTCTAAGGTGCTTGGCTCTGCCGATCACTGACATCTCACTTCTGATGTCATGGGTTTGAGTCTTATCTGACATTGTAAAGCGCTTAGAGCTTCTAAAATAAGGCACTGTACTATGTCCACCTTATTATTAATAATAATAATAATATTATTATTATTATTGGTAACAAAAAAATCATACATTACTTTCTTCAACATTAAATGCAGCTTGGAAAAGTTTTGTAAGTGGTACTTTTCTATTATCATATAGTCTAAATGCCCTTGTCCTGAAATAGGTCTTTAAAACTATTGGTCTTTAACATTTCTGTAAATTAGTAGGCTACATTTATTAATGTTTTCTTTTGAATTGCAATTTCAGTGCAAGTACCAAATATAACTATGGTGTATGATGACACATCTGCAGTTGTTGGATCGAAAATCTCTATTGTCATTGGGACATCCATCACTCTTCGCTGTGAAACAGGACTCAGTCATCCAGCCTCTATTATTTTGTGGTATAAAGGGGATATTGCTGTACAAGATGGTGTTAACAGCAGAAATGAGTCTTACAGTGGTCTTTACAAGGTGATAAGTACATTTACTTTCATTGCATCAAACGCTGATCATGGGATGAACCTCTTCTGCCAGGGCTATAACATTAACCCAGGAAATGCAGTGACATCTACAACAACAGTTATCAATGTGACAGGTAGAACAAAATTTCTTCTGTAAAATGAAGTAATTGGCTTGCATATTCACATGCACACTTAAACACATGCATGAGCACTCAAAGCCACAGTTGGAAGTGATATGCATGCCATATTCTGTGCAAAAGAAATTTGATTAAACAGAAGCATTTTTCATGTCATAGAAAATATTTGCAAGTCACATCAGTTTTAGTTTGATCAACAACAACAATCTTTTGCATTTTGAGCATATTTCTAGTTTTCTTTCAAGCTTAGTTTTCAGAGAACATATTGATCAGTTACTAAAGGCTGAATATGATATAAATTTTCACTTAGGTAGTCTGCTTAGTGTGGGGACAAGTGTTGGGCTGTAAATGTAGAAATCCTCACATGCCATGAATGAATGATCATGGTTGGGTGAGTGTAACTCCATCAAAGGTGTCTGCTATTACAAAACAAAACATAGTGAAATATCTGAACAGACCAGAATTTACCAAACATTAAAAGAAGCTTCCTGGGACAAACGGCTTTCAGATTTATGCAAATGCATCAGATTCACCACTAAATGTTGCAAGGAAAACATTTGTGCAACTTTATGTATGAAGAACAGCTGTACAGAATTTGATCAGTTTTTTATACAAAGCATGCTAAATTTGGATCATATCAATAATGGACATGATACTGATGCAATCAAATACAGACAAAAACACCAAAAACTTGGACAAACTTTAATCAGTTGTTTTCTTAAACTAGGAAATTTTCATAATTGGCAGAAATTTTAACAGAAAGCATTTACTGACCTAGATATCTTGACACCTGCTCTTACATGGCTATTAAGGTGGATATACAGCAAAGGAGCGACCTCAGCCACACTTAGATTTATTGTTCATCTTGCATGGCCATTGGCTAATGTGGCTTATGGTATGGCACTATATCTGGCAAGCACTGTTCTTTGTATGTCCCTCATATGCATGTCATCCATCGTCCATAAAACCTGCTATTTTAAACCTATTCTTAAAATATCCATTGAACAAAGTTCAACCAGATTTAGCGAAGTGCATACAAACATTTTTAGTTTGTACAAATGATACTAAGCCATTGTTAACATGGCTTCATTTACTAAAAATAGGACAACCTTCATCTAGAACACTGCACAATACAATTCAACAACATTTGCTGTTTGTTACTAAACCAGGAAAAACCTTTAAATAGCATTCTAAGAATGCATCTAGAGAATCTTACACAATTTGACTGAAAAAATAGCAGTCTATGATCAAATATGTATGTATGTAGGTAGATAGGTATGTTGGTATGTTTCGTCATGAATCTACCACTCCATGGTCTTAAACTAAGTAACAGAACAGAACAAAGGCCAACAAGGTTTGTAAAATTTAACATATACTTTATTTCCCTAAATACAGAGTGTAAAGATAAAAATAACTTGCAGTATGGTGAATGAAATCCTAAATAATCTTAAATGTTCTATCAAGTTGAAAAGTATCAAGTAATCCAAATGAGCTTTAGTGGTATTCAAAGTAATATTCACTATTATATTTGTGGTACACACTGGTATAATCCCAGAATGTTTTTAAATGAATTCAAAATTTCTGAAACATATGATTATTAGAATAATACACATAATATAGATATACATAACAGTACATGTGCCCCAATGAGAAAGATTTTAAAATATAAAGAACTGCACAATCAATGTAAAATGTAAACATGAAGCATGCTGAGATAAAACAATAAAAGTACAATGCAGAAGTTCTGTAAAAGAAAATATCAAGGTGGTTAATTACCAGAATGAGACAATCTTGAAACAACTTCACAAGAAAAGGCTCAACGGATTTAATAGATAGCATACTAGCAGACTTGTGCAAAAGGTACAAGTCCTATCTCAAAATTGACTGCCATTGCATAAATAGAAGTCTTTAGAATACTGGTTCTCAAAAATTTCCACTTAAGAATTTGTCGAAAATGGACAACGTTTTTGTTTTAGTTGGGTGTTTTACAGCACAGCAACACAAGTGGGTTATTTAGCGCTGAGACAATCCAAGTAAAGCAACTAGCCAAAGTAAATACCATGGTAGCAGAGCCAGGCTGGTCCAGTGGTAGGATTTGGAACTGCACCCTTTTGATTGTAAGTCTGGTAATCTAACTTCTGAGCCACCATGGAAAGAAAGCATGAAAGTGTGAACGCTTTTCAGATTTATACACTTGTGTTACATATAAGTAATTTAAGGGCTGTTCCAGTAAAACATATATCCCCCCCCCAGGACGGCACTTCAAAAAATCTTCTGTAGGTGGATGTGTTTCGAATTATTTTGATTCTGACAGTGGAAGGTTGGTTAGGAAAATCACTTCTGTTGTGGGTTGTGTTAACAAAATGAGAAATCGCTGATGGGGCTGGCCGAAAAAGAAAAAAAAAAAAAGAATATATAATGAAAATTGCATCTAACCCTCTCTCCTCCTAGTGGTCTAACTCACGTGAATAAAACATTGGGTCAGAAATGATGCCAGTACACAATGATGCCAGTGCACCAAATTTGTACGAATTTGTGTACTTTTAAAGCAATGATACGAGTTCTGCAAATTACATCAATGTCGCGGTTATAAAATGTGTTTTGTACAGTAGGCAATTTTTGTTCAACTTTTAACTTTAACAGTGCGTGTCGCGACGTAATTCGCACTGCCAGTAGCGGTCTCGCTGCGTTTGATGCGCATACGTTAAAATAGCTGGATACTATGGTTCAACATGAATGGCTGTTAAACTAAATTTGATTAGTTCATTGGCCCTGAAACAAGCATTTATGGTAGTTTTAACCTTACTTTCATCATGGTAGTTTTACAAATGCGTTTTTCAAATAAGGGCCACACAGGAAAACAAAATGGCTGAATCATGAAATGGTTTATCTTCAGACAACATTTTCAGTCGGCAAATACTGGCTGGTGATAGCTTTGATGACAATGAATTTCATGTATATGAGTCTGTTGGACATTGGGAAAGTATCACTGGAAATACAAGTGTGTGATTTGGAGCCTGAAATTGACGTAGAGTGCGAGTCTGATGTACGTGTTTGATGGACATGATGCCTGTTATATAGGCCTAACCAACTTTGCAGTGTTATTTCGAAACTACCAATCCTAAATACAGGCAGCAGCAGAGAGTGTGAACAGACCACTTGCTTGGATTGTTACTTATTAAAACAAAATTATGGTCTCAATAGTCAACATTGATATAAACCCCCTCCAATCAGTTTACTTTATTTTTGACCGTTGTGTGTTTGTTTACTTGCTAGGCAATCTACATTTTGGTTGCACACTCTCTGCTGCTCTGGTTTTTATCCAAAGATTTTATTGAGACCTATATGATACCTCGACCTAGGATCATGTAAATTTATTGTGACAAAACCGTGCAGTTTAGACTTTGCTGTTGAAAAGAAAGTTGTAAATTTAATTATATCCGTATCTCCTGAACACCAGTCTGATGAATGTTCCGCAGAGTATGTGTATCAACTCCATTAAACACAACTAAAATATTACAGTTATCTCTGATCACTTTAGGTATTTGTGTATAACGCTGAGTAACATAAATTACATCTGTATTTTTGTGTCTACCACTGGAAAATTTCCGAGCTGGATTTGATTGTTTGTCCAGCATCACATCATCATATACTACTAGGTTATTAATAAGTCCATCAAGATCATCTACAGATGGGGCTTCATCAATATCGGTGATAAAGTCAACAACACCATTGGTGTTGCTGTCTTCATCCAGCAACCTTGCATTTTCATTAAAATCTTTAAGTACTTTATAACATCTCTGATCATCTACGGATGGCGCTACTAAATATAACCTATTCCACTTTAACCATCTCATTATCAGATTATGCAACAATTGCATCTTACCAGATCCAGATGGTCCAATTATTATCATCCTGATAGAATTTGGTAGCACTGGATGATGCTTGACTGGCTCCTGCTTTCGTCTTGCTGAGAAGTCAATTATATCCATATGATAAATAATATGAATTTATAATGCGTTCGATGTAGAGCACCCACCTCCAACACTGGATTAACAACAATAATAACAAAAAATAAAAAACATGCGCTTACAGGCAAGTGTGTGAGATGTGGTACAAAAAAATACAAATTTATTTTGTCTCCCTGAAGACAGGTGGTGATATTGCTGCTTCACTGGGAAAATTACCAGGAACTCCATGGGCTAAATGCCCTGGTGAGAAACAACTTCCTGGATATAATTATTGTGGTCCTGGAACCCGACATGATATTTGACTTGAGGAACATGACCAAGACCTTTGGAGCATCCAATAAACACAATTGATCAAGCATGTCACGTTCATGATGTTGTGTATAAAAGTAAAGATTTACAACAACGACATATTGCAGATGTAAAGTTGGTTCATGCATAAAATTCTATAAAGAATAAATCTCTCAGAGAAAAACTTGTTAGTTTTCTGGTAAAATCTGCAATGAAAGGTAAGCTTGTGTTAGGGGCTGGTAATTAATCAACTGATTATTATCATAATGGAATTGGCTTAGTATAGTCCAAGGGGATATTGGAGAGGCAGAGCAACGATTAGTAAACTTGCTGATGCAGCAAATGTTTCACGTTCTGTTGCTGCAGATTGGTTAGGACAACAGGCAATATCGCAAATCTATCTACCACCACCTAAAGAAATTCAGTATGCGTATTTTGATGTCAATGTTCCCAATGAAGTTCATCCAGCAGATATTTTGTTTTTACCGCATGATACTATTATAATTGGTAGACATCAATCACACACATACAAATATGCGTTAACTGTTGTTGATGTTGCAAGTAGATATAAAGAAGCAGAACCACTATCAACAAAAACAGCAACTGAAGTTGCATCTGCGCTTGAATGAATTTATCAACATGGTGGTCTACGATGGCCACAGTTATTACAGGTTGATCCTGGCAAAGAATTTCTCGGTGCAATATCATCTCTGATGAAAAAACATAATGTCAAAATCAGACGAGGACACACTGCAATTCATCGCGATCAGGCAATCGTTGAATGATTTAATCGAACACTTGCTGAGAGATTATTTGGATACCAGTATGCGAAGGAAATAGTTCAGGCAGATACGAGATCTTGTGAATGGGTTGCAAGATTACCAAGTGTGATAGCTGCGTTAAATAATGAAATTACTTGTGCAACTGCCATGAAACCCATTAATGCAATTACGAATAACACATATCAATACAACAACATGACTTTTCAAAACAACCACTATTAGGTAATGTGACTGTCAAATATTTATATGAACCTGGTGAACTTAAAGGGGGTACAAAAAGAGCAACTGATCCTATTTGGAGTGTGACTACACATAAAATTTCCAGTGTGGTTTGATCCACAGGTAGACCTGCAATCTACAGACTGGATTCAACTGCTCCACAACATGGATTTGTACGTGAACAATTATAAGTAATTCCTGAAGACACATAATTACCACTGCGTTCACTTTTGTAAACTGGCGTCCCAACGTCGATTGCACTCAAGACAAGTTAGCATTACATTTTCGTGTGAGTAACGAAGACTACTATTAATTCTATCCACGGTAAACTGTCTTGGATTATTTTTCGAATACTGCCACAACATATTGCAGTTACAACTTGCGCAATGATTATTCTGTTGTTGTTTCAGTGTCATAATAAATTCGGCATTTAGATCAAAGTTGCATTTATTTTTCTTGTATTGTTTATAACCAGATAATTTTTTCTTGACAACTTCTTCCTTGACATCGTCAGCGACTACATCATTATTGTCTATGACAAGCCTTTCTCAGCTGAGATATTTTTCTGACTCGAGACACCCCAAGATAAATTAAATTTGACCATTCGAGCCGATCATCAATAACCCAAATATTTGTATCAGAAATAGTTAATCCTTGTGACGAATGAAATGTTATAGCGTACCCTAGCGTCCATGGATTTTTTCCATCGTTAACGTGCTCTCAACAACATCAACAGGAATTAAAACAATATCATTTAGTACAAGATTTTGTTTCTCATTAATTCCTGGAATTTCAACTTCAGTATTCTGTCGTCGCATATCCACTGGGCAATAACACAATGGTACAGGTAGATTTGAAAACTTTTCTTTATGTAACAGAAATAATTGTTGTTGCAGTGTATCCCAAACTATCTTTCTACTTGCAACTATCAAATCAACTGGCCTCCATAAATTCCAAAAATCATTTATAAGAGTTTCTGGAATTATTTCATGCATTATCTCACACTGTATTCTATCTAGCTGCAGTCTGATTAACTTTTTAAATTCTTTCAGTGGTTTATCAATAGCTCTATGGTCATCGCTTATTTCTTCGTAATGATCTACAAATGTTTTTAGCCATTCGTGCGGAGACTGTCCAACAAAAGGTGGTGGTTGACCTTGATCACCATACATTCTCACAGCAGTATTTTTTGTCAATAACCAATAAAGAAATATTTTTAATACTTCCAGCGATACTGTACAAATTTCATCTCATATAATAATTCCAGGAACGTATTTTTCACCCATTCGTTCAGGAGTCCATGCGTCTCCGCACCATCTGAAAAAGCTGTGATAAGTTTGAGAATTTACTCCTCGTTCATTCATTTCTCTGGCGAGTCTGTGTGAAGGTGTTAAAACAATCAAATCTGAACAGTTGTTTAGAAATAATTCAATCATACGCATTGTATTACCAGAACCACCACACCCATTGAGAAAAACGGTTTTATGTCTGGCCACAGGATCATACACATATGGTGCCGATGATTTTAATATTTGATTGTTATTCTTGTAATATATTTCCTTCATTTCAACATTGGTGGATTCAGAATAACCAAGTATATTTTCTTGTTTTATTCTCCGTTCACCCCAGGATTCATTAACGCCAAGAAATGGTTTTAACAAATTAGTATATTTTTTACTTATATAAATTGAATCCGTGGTAACTCTGAGTGCAGTATTAGGAATCTGTTTATCATTGATGGTAAATTTATTGAAACATATGCGAGCATTGAAGATCTTAAATGAGTAAATTGCGGTGACTCACCATCAATATAGGCCACAATTGTACCTAATTTAGTTCTGTCTGACAAATAAGCATTACTTCGACTTATAGATCTGCCTTTATTTGTTGTATCAGCAATTATAAAATCGAGTTTGGCATCGTCCATAATTAATCAGTTTTTTTGCTGAGATCTTTTTCAACCTTATTTTCATAATCAATCGCATCAGGATTTTCATCTCCTGACTCTGTCAGGGAATATTTCTTTGGTTGTGTTAACCAAACTTGTTTTTGCAGACAATATGTTATTATCGCTTCACTTACAACCAACGATATCAATATCGCTACATCAAGCATGTATCTTAATAAAACTATTGGAGCCCAATGTTTTTCTGAGAAAAGTCTTCCAAACCAAACATAAACAATCGGATGCAGATTATTTACAAACTTGCATGACTCTACACAGGCAAATCCAGTCAAGTCAAAATTTGGTAAGGGACCATTTGTTGCAACCCTTGTCATTTCGTATGTTTGATGTCCAAATCTTTTAAAGTATTCAGAACACTCTCTGTAACCAAGAACATTTCCAGGATAACATGCTACCAAATCAACTGATATAACGTCATTATAATCGTATTTAGTATTGCACAATCCTCCATAGCCATATTCGATGCAGCTATGTTGAATATCAACAAGAAATTCCGATGTTGTTGGTGACCATGAATTCTTCTTTTGAGCAACATGTGCAACAACTGATGGAATGGTAAAACAATTATTCATTAATTGTTTAACCTCTGACCCTGTCACGATATTATCAGGAGTATATTTTAATGCAATTTTTTTCATTTCTTCGTGGAGTGATTCTGCACAATCAATTTCTCCATTAGGACGGACAAACTAATCATACACAGATTCTGAACTCCGAAATAACCACATGAATACAGGGTCAGTCTTACTCATATTTCTGATACAATCAAAGATATAATCATCATATAATTTAACTGTTCTATGTCATGGAAGTATTGTTACGGCTGATGTCCATGCATGTGAGTTATGATCAATAATCGTTATCAGAGTTCCTCTTGATTTATATTTAGATTCATGCAAAATCTCTCTGGCTAGTGTTTTCATTGTTATTGGGAATTTCAGTCTTTTTCCTAACACAGCAACGTTTTTGATAGATGCTCCGGTATCTTTAACTTTTTCTGCCCATGCATTTATTTTTTTACATCGTAGATCAGTTAAACCTTTTCCATGCATCACGTTTGTGAAGTGTTCTGTAATTCGCTTGGCTTCACAATTTATCCTTGACTCTGTCAAGGACAGTTTGATTGATTGAAGATCATCGACATTGGGTTTATTATTTAGCAGATATAATGCATAAACAACTGCAGTCACAGGATAGTCTTGTTCATAATATGGTTTGTCAATACCAGTCAACGCTCCTGGTTTGGAATTTTTATTTAACGTGACATTATTATTTCCAGTGTATCCTGACTGTATGCAGAGAGGGGCACATTTATCACAGATAATCCAAGTGCCGTTGTCTGTCTGCAAAACAAAATTTTATTACAACAAAATATCTTTGATTGTCAAGGTAGTCAATAATCTTCCTTCCTCGCTCGTCATTCATTCTAGTATCTACAGTACTCATGATTCTGAATGTTGACCACACATGATCCATGCCATCTTCGCGAAATTCCTTCTTGGCTTCATGGATATGATCAGTTATAATTTTATTTACCAAAGCCAGATCTTGCATCGAAAAACTAAATTTAGATTCCGGCAGTTTGCCAAGATAAAATCTGGCTTTAGAAGTTTTAATTATGGATAATCTCTCAAGCTCCTCCATATTATAATTAAGGCAAATATATATTTAAATTGAAGTATAAAATATTATATAATAATTCAAACAAAGAATAAATGCAGATGGCTGATGATTGGTTATTCAACTCCTTGTAACAAAGCATGCGTAAATGAACACTGTGGATATCATATGCAAAGCATTCGACATGGGAGAATAGGACCAAAACCGTGTTTATGGTGTGGCGTTGGGGTTAGAGGAGAAACTCAGTTGTGTGTGCAATGCGGTGGTAAAAAATACAGGGAATTGAAACAATATTACGATAAACAAAATAGCGCCAATGGAGTCGAATCCCCCATAAAAACTGCAGAAGATTGTCTCGCCAGATTTTCAAAATAAGGATTTAAACAATAATATTATTATACAAATGGAACAAAATGAATTTTTGAAGCATTCCATCATTAAAAATTATGAAGCATCTCATGATGGTGTAATCGGGAACTGCAGATTAAAAAAAATCAGTCAGTACTGTTGATAATGCTGGTTATCTCAGATTTACTGTTAGAAAAGAAAGATATTTTTGTCATAGATTCTTGTATGAATGTTTTCATGGAGTCATCGAAGATGGACTTGTAATCGATCATATTAATTCAGATCCAAAGGATAACTTTCTTTGTAACTTGCGGGCTGTTACACAAAGTCAGAATTTACAATTTGGAAATGCTGGCGGCCCACGATGTTATATCCGTAAATGTAGAGACGGGCGAAGAAATAATATTTCCTTCAACATATGCAGCTGCCAAACATTTTGGTATTAACTCAGCTTCAGTATATCTTGTCACAAATGATATAACTAAAGAAACATTTTCAAATAAATTCAAACAAAAAATCACATTCCAGTATCACATACATAACTCTGTCAAGCAAGGTTCTCTCCAATAGTGTTATCCTGATTTATAATAATATATTTTTTCACCAGTACGATGATATATATTTATATACTAGGACAATTCTGCCAATCAATCTTACAAGCGGTGGGAAAATAATTAAATATTTATATGTAAAAAGGTACAATGAAAACTTTGATACTGACCAGTGATGATCTTAACTCAAAGAAATTTCAGATAAGTGATGTTCCAGCACTACATTGTAAACATACAATCGAAACAATGGAGGACGGTTCAAAAAAAGTAAAAATTATAGATAAATTTTATGATGGATTTTCACAAAAAATACAATCTATTAAATCCCCTTCCTGAGATGAGTTAACTCGAAGACGATTACAAGATAAATTTTCCAGACTGCAGAATGCAGAAAATTATTACAAGGGAGATAACCCTGTCTTCGAACTAAGAGTAATCAAGCAGCTATCTCCCTTGTTATTGCGTAATGTTACACAATAATAAATTAGACACCCTCAGAATGACTAATAGACCATTCTATATCAAGTTTTTAGGTTTTACTTGATCACCACATATTCATAATATATGATAAATGTGGTGATCCAGTAATGATGACAGAGATCTCAGAATGGACAAATAAATATAACACCATATTGGGTGTGTGTGATATATTATGACAAACAAATCATTTATCGATCGTTTTATATTCCCATACTGCAGAATGCAGAAATAACCTTATCTGCAAGCTAGAGTAATTTATAAGCCGTTGTATCAATCCACTCACCATTGTCACAAATCTGTACATATGTTCTCTGGTGAGGCAGACTGCAATGTATTTTAACCAGGCAGAAAAGTATATACTAAATATTTTTATTCAGATTCAGAAAATATTTTTATTTTAAATCAAATCTTTATTATATAATGAATTCCGAAAATATTCATGCAATTATTTATGAGATTAAAAAATTAAATGATGAGGATATAGAATTATCAGAAAAGTTGGACCCTGATAAAATTATAAACGATTTTGAAGATCTACAGGAACGGAAATATAATGGAAGATATACACTAGCAGCCGAGTACAGATTCATCAAGTTACTTCAGCAGTCCTTAAGACAGTCTCTACTTTATGTCGATGATGAGGGTATTCAAAAATTCGTTTTGCTCGCAAAGGCGATCAATGAAGTCAGATCAAAATTATCATGCGAATATGAAGCAAAAAAGATTATGAGTTCACGTGTGCGACAGCTGAAGAAGTTTATGTGCAGTGACAAGGTCGCTACTGACGAGGTCACTGAGCGTGAAAGCACTTAGTGAATAGTTATATACTTAAATTTACCTTTGTGTTTGTAAGAGCTCTGGAAGCCATGGGGTTAAGGTGTTTGCGTACGGATCCACTAGTAGAAACTTTCCACGTCTTTGAGTCTCGAAAAATGCTAAAGATATATTATCTTGCATTCAGCGACAGATGCTATTATAATTGGGGGGTGCTTGCAGGCAGTTGATGATGAGATATATACTTGAGTATGGGTGATTGTAAAAAAACCCCAAAAAACCCATATAATTCCAGGTGTAATTCGCCTTGCACCCCTGAACCTCAAAGTGCCCGGGGTTCACTAGGGGGTGTTTTTATTACCCCTATCACGCTTAGCGATCCAACAATTGCAATGAGAGAAAAAAAAATAACAACTACCCAAGAAGATATATATCCGATGTCATCAACCTACTCGTGAGGTACTCCTCTTTAGCTATTTTTTGTATTTATTTTTATTCTGATTCATTCATGATTTATTCAGATAATAATATTTATTCTGATTATGATATTTATTCAGAATCATTTATGCAGATAATATTTATTTTTATGTATTATTCTGATTATGATATTTATTGAAAATCATTTATTCAGATAATATTTATTTTATTCTGAATCATTTATTCATACAATAATATTTATGCAGAATCAGATTATAATATTTATGCAGAATCAGATTATACTATTTATGCAGAATCATTTATTCAGATAATATTTATTTTGATTCTGATTATAATATTTATTCATATAATAATATTTATGCAGAAACATTTATTCATCTAATAATATTTATTCAGCAGAACCAGATTATAATATTTATGCAGAATCATTTATTCAGATAATAAAATTAATATTTATTCTGATTATAATATTTACTCAGAATCGATTTATTTTTATTCTGATAATAATATTTATTCAGATAATAATATTGATATTTATTTTGATTATAATATTTATTCAGCTTATAATGTTAATATTTATTCAGATTATAATAATTATTAAGAATCTGATTTATTTTTATTCTGATAATAATAATATTTATTTTTTATTCAAATAATATTTATTCAAATAATATAATATTTATTTTTATTCAGATAATATTAATATTTATTCAGATAATATATTTATTTTATTCTGATAATAATATTTATTCAGATAATATTTATTCTGATTATAATATTTACACAGAATCTGATTTGTTTTTATTCGTATAATATTTATTATGATTATAATATTTATGTAGGTATTAATATTTATTCTGATTATAATATTTATTCAGGTATTAATATTTATTCTGATTATAATATTGATTTAGGTGTTAATATTTATTCTGATTATAATACTCAGATAATATTAATATTTATTCTGATTATAATATTTATTCCAGTGTTAATATTTATTCTGATTATAATATTGATTTAGGTGTTAATATTTATTCTGATTATAATATTTATTCAGATGATAATATTAATATTTATTCTGAATATAATATTTATTTAGGTATTAATATTTATTCTGATTAAAATATTTATTCAGGTAATAATATTAATATTCATTCTGATTATAATATTTACTAAGAATCTGATTTATTTTTATTCTGATAATAATATTTATTCTTATTATAACATTTATTCTGATTCTGATTATATATTCATTCAGATAATAATATTTATTCAGATTATAGTATAGATAATATTTATTCAAATAATAATATTTATTCAGATAATATTTATTTAGATTATAATATTTATTCAGATAATAATATTAATACTTATTCTGATTATAATATGTATTCAGATGATAATATTAATATTTATTCAGATAATAAAAATATTTATTTTGATTATAATATTTATTCAGATTCTGATTTATTTTTATTCTGATAGTATTTATTGAGAATTAGATTTATTTTTATTCTGATTATAATATTTATTAAGATAATAATAATTATTCTGATTATAATATTTACTTAGATTCTAATATTTATTCTGATTATAATATTTACTCAGATTGTAATATTTATTCTGATTATAATACCTACTCTGATCATAATATTTATTCTGGTTTAAATATTAATCTGACAATAATATTAATATTTATTCTGATTATAATATTTACTCAGATAATGATATTTATTCAGATGACAATTATTCAGAATCAGATTAATATTTTTTCTGATTATAATATTTATTCAGATTATAAAATTTATTCTGATTATAATATTTATTCAGACAATAATATTAATACTTATTCTGATTATAATATTTACTCAGATAATGATATTTATTCAGATAATATTTATTGAGAATCAGATTAATATTTATTCTGATTATAATATTTATTCAGATTCTGATTATAATATATATTCAGATTCTGGTAATAATATTTATTCTGATTATAATTATTCAGATTCTGATATTTATTCAGATAATGATATTTACTCAGATAATGATATTTACTCAGATAATGATATTTACTCAGATAATAATTATTCAGAATCAGATTAATATTTATTCTGATTATAATATTTATTCAGAGTCTGATTATAATATTTATTCTGATCATAATATTTGTTCTGATAATAATATTTATTCTGTTGTTGTTGTTGTTGTGGGGCTTAACTCCATTTTTCAGCACACGATAGGCTATACATGGCGGCCAGTATTAATGGTGGAGGAAGAAACCGGGAAATCTGCGGAAAGAACCACTGACCCACGAGAAGCTACTGGCAAGCTTTCTCACATATCCACATTCGCCGAATCTTAAACTCGAACCCACGCAGACAGAGGTGAGATGGCAGTGATCCATAACGGACAGCGCTTTAGACCACTCGGCCACTCAGGGCCCCAATATTTATTCTGATTATAATATTTATTCAGATTTTGATGTTTATTTAGATAATGATATTTATTCAGATAATAATTATTCAGAATCAGATTAATGTTTATTCTGATTATAATATTTATTCAGATTCTGATAATAATATTTATTCTGATAATAGTATTTGTTCTGATAATAATATTTACTCAAATTCTGATTATAATATTTATTCACATTCTGATTATAATATTTATTCTGATAATAATATTTATTTTGATAATATTTACTCAGATTCTGAATATTTATTCTGATAATATTTACTCAGATTCTGCTTTAGTTTTCTTCTGATAATAATATTTACACAGATTCTGATAATATTTATTCTGATAATAATATTTACTCAGATTATAGTATTTACTCAGATTCTGATTATAATATTTATTCAGATTCTGATAATAATGTTTATTCTGATAATAATATTTATTCTGATAATAATATTTACTCAGATTATAATATTTATTCAGATTCTGATAATAATTTACTCAGATTTTGATTTATTTTTTATCCTGATGATAATATTTATTCTGAATCAGATTCATCGTAAGAATGTGAACCTGATCTCTATCACATACAACTGTAATAATATGTTCTCGTTAACTGTTGTATTGTTTACAAACACACATACAGATTAATACTCAAAATTTCATTCTGCAAATCCAGAAGGTGTCCCGTCTGGTCAGTAGGTTTGAAATGTATCCTTGATAAATAATGGATTATGACATCTAAGATAAACAGTATTAATTGGTTCTGATACAATTAAATATCCTGGTGGGACTTGAGGGGTAAATGAATATAAAATATACCCCTGCTAGGCTTGGTTAGATTTTTCAAGATCTACTTGATAACTGCCATCAATGACGTCACAAACAAGATTAACTGCGATCATTGATGTTATATTTGCAAATGCCTGGCGAGATATGACGACCACCGTATGGATCGTTGTTGTGTCTGAGTATACCTGGCAGTGGTAATACTTTTTTCCATGATACGAGAATCCTTGGAAAATAATCATTGATAAAATTTGAAAATTCTTGTCCTTTATAAAAATCAATATCAGGAATTATTAAATTATCACCATATAGGGTAATCGTTTTTCCAACTGCCCATTGAAATACTGACTACTTGCCATTCTGGGGTTCCGTCATTGCGATTTTTATTTGCAAATACTAATGAACTGTTTGGTTGTAATCCACCAAATGACTTTGATCTAATATTTGGCCAACTATAATAAACTCGTAATTGTGCTAGTGCAATTTTGTTGGCTGGAATTGTAGTTGGAAAATTAATGCTAAACTCAGGATAGTGACAATCTGTTGTAATAATTCATTTGACATTATTAATAAATCAAGATTTTAAATCAAGGTGACTCTGACAAAACCGTGATTCATAAATCCCAGATTTATAGATCTGGAGTATTTCTGCAAATTCTGTTGCCGAGTCCTGATGATATCAGCAATGATAATTTGGCATGTGCTTGTGTTGCCGTTGAGAGCAATATTTGATATTCATGCAATTTATCAGCCGCACATGTAGATATCTTTTTTGCAATTATATTAAGAACACCAGCAATTGTTGTTGAGGTTGAAACACAAATTGTTATAACTGCTGGCGATGTCATTGTTACCGCAGACAGTAATACACAGATTCCAGCGACTACGGCAGATGCAGTATAAACAATTATATCGGTAACAATAACACGTCTACGATATTTTTTTATTTTTACTGTATACTCATCTATGATATTTTTTAATTTAGTCTGTAATGAACACACTTGTTCATATCTGTATTTGCTCACTGACATTTATTTTTATTATGAAGTAAATAATTGAGGTGTTTCGGCGACAAATTCCAGACACCACCAGTAGGACACTGCAGTTATTTTTTTATCAGATGGTTCCAGTATAAATATTTCTTCAGTATCTTTATTTAATGCAATAGATACTGTTCCAGAAAAATTATCAGTTAAATGATGCCACTGATACGTGGTAAATATCCTACATTTCGCAATGCAGAACACGGACAGCCTATATCCCCAGTGACTTCCGCAGCATGTATGATAGTATTATTTTGCTGTGACCATGTTGATGATCCTGATGATACTGTGTATACGATATTGTTAATCTGCTTGTGAGGAATTTTAATCAGATTAGTTTTTTTTAACGATATTAGGAATTCCACTGATGATATCATTGAGCCTTGTGTTTACATCGGAAAGTTTAATATCAACGAGTAATGGATTACCGAAGAAATCTGCAGATTTATTGAGCTTTTGAAAATTTCTGCGAACATTTAAAAACATGTTCACGTGAACGTCATATTCAGATCACAGCATGGTTAATTTGTCATCGATTGTAGTATCTTTATCATCCATACATTTCTTTGTTTCTGCATCTTCATCACTTGTTGGTTCACTCAAAACGACCATTTTATTTCCATTCATGTTGAGTTCACCTGTCATTGTATCACCGGTGGATCGTAAACGATCAGCAACACTTCTTATAATTTCATTACTGATAGTTGCAATTGACACATTTGAGTCTCTGAATCTACTGCCATCAGTAAATACTGGAATATTATCAATGGTAGTACCGAGAACTCTATGAATTATATCAATCCATTTGATATTACTTGTTTCTAACACACCGTATTTATCCTGAAAAACAACAACTTCATCTCTGTCAACTCCAGACAAGTTCATGATATCAGCAAGATTTTCTTTGGTAACATACTTCAATAAATCAATATCATCTTTTTTTTTCTTCCATAAATATCAATCATTATATGATTAGTGATTATTTAAAACCGTGTATTCATGTACAACTTTATGAGGTGCATTGAAAGATTTTGAAATAGCATAGAGTACAGCGAGTACTTTACGGCCGCATATTAGTGGGTCGGTTATTGTCTGTGTTTGTAATGTTGAATACCATATTTGAATATTTTGCATGTTGCTAACATATTTTAAAAATTCCTTTGGTGGTGCCAACCCAAAGAAATTGAAATAAACAATTCCATGTGGATCAATCGCGTATGCAACCCAATGAGTACCTGACCAAAATTTTTATCAAGATTTATGATACCGGTTTGAACATTATTTGGTTTGTACGGTAATTGATCACGCATAAAAACACCTCTGAAATGTTTTATATTTAGTTTTTTTTAGCAGCATCAAGTAAATCAAAATTGGACATGGGGAGAATCAATGAAGTTTCCCTGGCAGTCTTAAACCCATTCCTTATTTTTTATTCCTTTTCCTGTTGCTTTCTTCAGTGCCATCCCAGCAGCAGTTCCAACAGTGCCTAAAACAGCTGCTTTTGCAACAGCTGGGGCTGCAGCGGCTATTATTCCTGGAATAGCTGCGAGAAGTGGAAATATACCACCCGTCTTAGCAATGTCTTTAATGGCACCCGCAGAAGGATTAAGTCGTATGTCGGTCTTTGATCGTTTGGCTTCATTGAAGTGCCTGAGTTGACATTCTGATAATGATAGTTCATTTGAACCACCTTGAATTTGTTCTCGCTTTAATGAAATTTATACTCCACAGTTTTCTTTTGATACTGATTGTAGTTTTTTAATCTGACCAGGAGTCAGACTGACACTAACATGATGATATGACATTTATAATTATCATCTTGATTTTAAATTCCTGATAAAATTAGGAGATCTAATTACATGTTTTTGACTGGGGCATCAATGACTCTCTTTCATCCACCAACACCTTCAAGCAACATTGTTTTATTGCTGAGTATGACAGAGATTGCTCAGTAATTAGCAATTGCTCCTCTTGTCACATGAGCTCAAAAATGTTTATCAACAACGGATTGTCTGAATAAATCCAAGTGTTCCAGCGAAAAGTAATAAATCAGATACAGCGTTGTAAAAACTGTGATATTTGTAAACCAGTGTCAACATTTTGATCACGCCCCATAAATGACATTAAACGATGATACACACATGCAACATGATTTTGATCAAAATTCAACAAAATATCCTCAGCTGGTTCCTGATGTCCATTTATCCTCAAAGAAACTTCACTAATCCCAAGTTTATCAAATATCATTATACTATGCGTTTGGTCGTTTATTCGTGCAGTATCTTGAAGAGCAATGAATATATGTCGCGGCACAGAGACACCTTGTTGCGATGCTATTTGCCATGTAAATAAATCATTAATGCTGCTTTGAATAGCATACGTGATCATTGTTAACCATGAAAACATTGATTTACCACTTTGATTCATAAAAGAAAGTAAACGTTCTTCCTCAGGTATTGTTGGAGTCATTACTGGCATCCACAAAGAAAGTTTTGTCAGAATTGCTTTACTAGCATCACCAGGAGGTCACCATATTACATCATCATCTGTAGCTTTTCACACAAGTATAACTGTATGCTTGGCTCCGAAAATAACCTTTCTAACATTTCTACAAAATCCAAAGATATGTGTCAGTGGAATTGCGCATGAAAATCTTCTACCTCCATCATTTTTCAGCATTGATTGACGTGCCCTAAATCCTAAGTTAAAATCTGGGTCAACATTAATAATCATATTTTGCACATCCACGTCAGCGTTTCTGGCAAAGTTTCTTGGGCGTCCTATTTCATATTGTTTATATTCGGGAGAATCAGAAGTATCCTTTTGAAACATCATTGATGGACCGGCCGATCTTGAATAATCATCACTGTATCTTGCGAGTCCAAGTATCGTAGTGGCAACGTCGACGTCTTTCTGGATTCATTCAGTATTTTTTTTCCGTCAATCATGTACGTAGCTCTGTCAAACAACGCCATAAGGCCATTATTAACAAAACCAACACTAACATCAGCTCCATATTCAGTATTATCTGTTTTCAAAATTTCACCTTCTATCTCATTAAATGCTTCAGCGAGTAAGAAATATCTGCTTGTATCCTGAACTTGCAGCTCAAATCACCCATGCTGATTTGGCTGTTGTGTGTCATAAGAATAATACTGATAATTGCGTATAGACTCATCTTTGAGTACTGGTGCATCCATGTCGAAAACTGGATCAGATACACGTTTGAACATTTTTATTATAATAGCTATCATCTAACATGACAACCAGTTCCAGCTATCAGACTCACAGTTATATTTTTTCTTTTTCACCTGCTAACTCTGCCAATTTTTGATTTACAGCTTGATTTATTATTTTACTAACACTCGCAGACATCACTTCAGTGCTGGGTAATTTTACTGACTGAGGTTTTCGTCGTATTAATCATGTTAGTCTATCTTTGATTGCTGAGAATGCTTTGCTGGCAACATCACCAACAGCACCAATGCCTTTTTCACGAACAACATCAATAGCTTTCATTACCAGTTGTTTTACAATCGGTATCACCTTTGGGGCTATCCTTCTAAATAGACCCTGAACAACATCACCAAGTCCAACCCCTTAAATCATTTATAGGTTGGTAATTGCGAATTTATCACCCTGACCATGGTCGGTCCATGTTGAGCATTATGTATAATCATCCTATTTTTATTTACTGCATCTAATTGCATACCTTCAATCAATCACTGCGGTAATAACCATCACTGATTTCATTGATTAGGGATTGATAAACATTAATATCCATGATACTGCCTGTAAATAATCTCTGACAAATATCAGCGGCTTCATTATTAATTTCAGGGGAATTATTACCGGCTCGTTTTCCTCCAATGAGGATTTCTAGTCTTTCAACATTGGCAAGGACATTGTCGGGGCATGGAGTAACAAGGCCACTTTTCCTGGTACCAATGCCACTTCCAGTTGCGCCAGGAATGTCTTGCCATTCTTTTTTCTCACTTGTTATCTTTTGTTCTTGTTTTTGTTGTTGTAAAAGATATCTTATTATCTCATCATTGAACCCCATATATCTCATATCGTCACTTCTGACTTGATCAACTCCATAGCATATGCGATATATATCCATTTGTTCCAGTCATCACGGCTTATAGAACAACCACAGTACTCCGGTTTCATAATCGTTTTTTATTATTGAAATTTTTCGCGGTACTTACAGCTAATTGTTTTACGCTTTCAATTGTCCTACTATTATTAACAGTTTCTCTGGTAAATTTATCAATCGTCGCAATTTTAACTTTTGCTTGTTTTGGTTCTCATTCTTGTTCTAGTTCTGGTTCTGGTATACGATCCTTTATATCACCTATTTGAGCATGAGCTTGGTCTATACCTTCGGCATTGCCGGTCCCAAGCCCGGATGAAAAAGGAGGAGGGTTGTGCGCGGGGCTAGCAGCTCAGCCATGTAAAAAAAACCTACCGCTACAGAAACGAAAACCGCTGAAGAAAACCGGATGGATCCTAGATGGAATCAACCCCGGGGAGAGGAGGCCACTAGTGACCTCCTGTCCTCAAAGCATGTTTTACGGATTGGAATATGGAACATACAGACTTTGTACGAGACAGGAAAAGCGACACAAGTAGCCAGAGAGCTTGACAGATACAAGATAGACGTACTCGGACTGAGTGAAGTCAGATGGAACACAGCAGGGATGACTACCCTCTCAACAGGGCATGTGCTACTGTACTCGGGGTCGCCAAACGAGGAAGATGAACATCGGAATGGTGTGGGCATAATGCTGACTAAGCGTGCGGAGAGAAGCCTGCTAGAGTGGAACCCCATCAATGAGCGGATTTTGACAGCCCGATTTTAGTCACACTTCCAAAAGGTCACCACCATACAGTGCTATGCACCAACCAATGTTGCAGAGTGGGAGAAAAAAGAAGAATTCTACGGGCAGCTAGAGAGTGCGATGTTGAAGGTCCCTAAGAGAGACATCGTGATAGTCATGGGCGACTTCAATGCCAAAGTGGGAAAGAGAAAAGATGGCGAGGAGGCTACCATGGGTCAACATGGGTGTGGTGAGAGAAATGAAAACGGAGATCTTCTTCTCGAGTTCTGCCAGGACAAGGACCTGGTTATAGGAGGGACGCTCTTTGAGCATCGAAGAATCCACAAGGTGACATGGAGGTCACCAGACCTGACGACAGAGAACCAGATTGACCACATGATGATTTCCAGGCGGTGAAGAAGCGACATGCAGGATGTTAGGGCATACCGAGGAGCCGATGCTAACACAGACCACTCTCTCATCATCGGAAAATTCAAGGCAAAGATCACAAAAGTGAAGAAGGAGGATGGAAGGAAACAGTGCTTCGATGTCTCCAAACTGAAGGACAAAAACGTGGAAAGAAACTTTGTGGACACACTTAGGAACCATTTCGAAGCTCTTGCTGAACTAAGTGATGAGGAAGAACAAGGACCACTCCAGGAGCTTTCAGCAGCGGAATTGGAAAAGAAGTGGACACGCGTAAAGGATACCATTGTTGGCACGTGTGAGGAAGTACTTGGGACAAGGAGAAGACAGTACAAACCTTGGCTCTCAGCAACGTCCATCCAGGAAATCGAGCAGCGAAGGGAAATAAAGCTGAAACTGGATCAAGTGAGGACAAGAGGTCAGAAGCAACACTTGCAAGAGAGATACAACAAGCAGAACAAACAAGTGAAAAAGAGTGCTAGGAAAGATAAGAGAGTTATGATAGAAGAGCTGGCATCTGAAGCCGAGAAAGGGGCACGAAGAAACGACCTGAAGGAACTCTACCACACAACATGACTCCTAGCTGGAAAGACCATCAACCCGCAGAAACCAGTGAAAGACAAGGAAGGAAATGTCATCAGCAACCCAGAACTTCAGTTGGAACGCTGGCAAGAGTACTTCAAGGATACCCTCAACGGAACTCCAGTAACAGACCCACCAGACATCCAACCCAGGGAGGATCTGAAAATAAACTTGGAACCATTCACAATGGAGGAAATCATCATGGCTATCAAGAAGACAAAGCGAGGAAAAGCACCAGGACCGGATAACATCCCACCAGAGGCACTCAAGGCAAACCCGCAGCTGACAGCTGAAGTAATCTTCGACCTGGTCCAAGCAGCATGGGAACAGTGCAAGATCCTGGAAGAATGGAGCATAGGGTACATCGTGAAGCTGCCAAAGAAAGGGGACCCTGCGGACTGTAACAACTGGTGGGGGATCCAACTTCTCTCAATGTGCAGTAAAGTGTTTACTCGACTTATCTTGGGAAGGATTCAGAAGGCGATAGATGACAGACTGTGAGAAGAGCAAAGCGGGTTCCGACCAGGAAGTTCTTGCACAGAGCAAATTACGACCTTACGCATAATCATTGAACAGAGTCTGGAATGGCGGTCACCACTGTATCTGAACTTCATAGACTTCCGAAAGGCTTTTGATATGGTGGACAGAGCCACGATGTGGAAGATTGTACGCCACTATGGAGTGCCAGAGAAGGTCGTGGAAGTCCTGCAAAGCGTCTACAGCCACACTAGCTGCCAGGTTATCCACAACAACACTCTTTCACCAGCTTTTGAGGTTGTTACCAGAGTGAGACAAGGCTGCCTTCTCTCTCCTCTGCTCTTCTCTATAGTCATCGACTGGGTTATGAAAACAAGCATTGATAGACCAATGGGGATCCAGTGGACTATGATAAATAGGCTCGAAGATCTGGACTTTGCTGATGACATCTGCCTCCTGTCACATACCTGGGGAGACATGCAGAAGAAAACAATCCTGCTACAAGAAACTGCTAGCAAAGTAGGCTTATCCATCAATGGCAAGAAGACCAAGTCTATGCGCATGAATGCTCAGCAAACAGACCCCATCACTCTGGGAGGACAAGCACTGGATGATGTTGAAGTATTCACCTATCTTGGAAGCGAGGTGAGCAACAAAGGAGGAACAGACAAGGACATCAGAGCCAGAATCTGCAAAGCAAGTCACTCCTTCGCCATGCTCAAGCCAATCTGGACCAGCAGGAAACTCAGTCTCATCACCAAGATATGCATATTCAATACCAGTGTGAAGACAGTGTTGCTCTACGGCTCAGAGTCATGGAAACAAACAAAGGCGCTGGACCAGAAGCTCCAAGTCTTCATCAACAAGTGCTTGAGATGGATCCTTCGCATCTGGTGGCCTGAGAAAGTGTCCAGTGAAGAGCTCTGGAAAAGGACAAAGCAAGAGCTGATCACTGTAACCATCTCTAGAAGGAAATGGCGATGGGTCGGCCACACTTGGAGAAAAGGCAGCAGTAGCATCGCAAAGCACACCCTAGAGTGGAATCTCCAAGGAAAGAGGAATAGAGGATGCCCTGCCAACACATGGAGAAGAACACTCGATGCCAAGCTGAAAACTGTGAAACTATCATGGGGAGAAGCAAAGAAAGTGGCACAGGACAGGAACCGATGGAGGGCAGCGGTGGATGCCCTATGTGCCAACTAGGCACAAAGAGGATTAAAGTAAAGTAAAAAAAGTTGGTCTATACCTTCAAGTATTTCTTGCATTGGTTGAGCAGCAGCTATTCTGCTGGAAGTTCTCGCCGAATCTTTTTTGTTTTCTTAGTTTGCTCTGCTATATTTCCAGTTGCTTCAGCGGTTTTCTCCAGCACTAGAAGAAGACCTTTATTAGTCTTTGTAATAGGTTTAAACAATTATTCTGCACCTTCTGCAAATCCTTCTTTAAACTCCTGATGCGCTTGTAGTTGTTGCTTGACAGAATCATGGATGGGTAAATATTTTTTGATTGCCTCTAGTCGTTCTCGAGCTAATCTTGCTGAGTGAGCTTCACCAATTGTTATTAATATAATAGTTATTTAATTACAGCAGCAGACAGAGTGCGACCAAAACGTAGATTGCCTAGCTAGTAAACAAACACACAATGAAGGTCAACAATGGAGTAACCCAATTAGTGGGGGCTTATAGGGTTGTTGACTATTAAGACCATAATTTTGTTTTAATGAGTAACAGTCCAAGCAAGTGGTCTGTTCACCCTTTCTGCTGTTCAGGCAATTTAAAAGTTCAGTGCAATTTTAGTTTCATTTCTCCAGACGTTCAGCACTGAGAGATTTTGTGCTAATTTAAGTTGAGCATTCAGATAAGCTGAATAAATCAAGATTTAACAAATTAAAAAAAAAAAAAACATTCAAGATACCGATGTCTGAACAAGCAGACTATTGGAATGTTGGACATAAAACCCTAATACAGCATTAAGGAAGAGAAAACATCTGGCATAAGAGGCAGGAAAGCACTGATTCAAGGAAATGAAACTTTGGCAGAGTTCATGTTTGTGAAAACTTTTCTTTTTGGAACAGAGATATCCAAGAGAATACCTGTGAGATGTTGAAAATTGCACAACCATAAAGAACAGTAACTTGTTCAAGCTAGTTATGCATATGCATTTCAGACAGCAGACAATGAAAGGGAGTTCTCAGCACAGAATAATATTCATACACAGAGGAGGAGGATCATATTAAATTCAGAAACAATCAACAGATTAATGCTCATAGGATTCATCAGAGAATCCCCATACAACATAATAAAGTGTGTGTAGAGTTGGCAGAACCACTATGGCAACAAAAGAATGATGAAACTAACTTTCATATCATGCAGATGTTTTACCAAATGAAGTACATGCCCTCTATGTGCAAAACTTAAATGACATTAAACATAAGGGACTGACTGGTTTGTGTAAACTCAAGGCAAGATGGATAAAATTTGTCCTGTTTATGTTTGGTTATTTATATGTATATTTTGAGCATGCTGATATTTTCTGCAGACCTTTTGGCAGTTAGTTCCAAGCCATCATTTGGTATTTGTATTACAAATTGGATTACTGTTATCTAGTACACAACAGTCTGAAGCAGTGTCATTAACTAATGATGAAATTGATGAAAAAAGACTATGACATTTTGATATATGGATTCTTTACTACACTCCTAATCTGTTTGTCCTGGTTCTTTTTTACTGTCTTTAGTTTTACTGGTACCAATACTTTTAATAAAATTGTAACTTCTGTTTTCTTGTCATCTCAATATTTATGATCATGTATTATTGTCAACAGATAAAAAAAAAATGTGCTTAGTTGCGTTGTAAAATCTAGAACTTTTAATTAACAAGGGACTAAGTGGGTCAGCTTCGTGTGTGCAGAAATTATTGCCATATTACAGAGTGTTGTTAGGAACAACTGATTAATTGCAAAAAATGTATTTCACAAAGTTGTAGAACCAGCACTTGCATTGTCACCACATATTCATTTAAATAATATTATTTCTGCATATTCCTATCATTATTTTCCCAGTGATATTAATTTCCTGATCTGATGTTGTTCATTTCTTGTGCAGTTTTTATATATCAAGAATTCTCACAGTATCATTAAAACACAATTTAATCTGCACCAAATTGAGTTGTTTGAGAAGAAATTCATTTTTTAACCCATAAATCACTGAAGCTATGAGTTCTGGCATTAAAGTCTCACATTCAATAAGATTTGAAATCAACATGATAGTAATTGAGGATGCAACTGGACTATCTTCACCTTTGGCATATTCAGATCTTGAATGTGATGGAGGAACATGGCTCCAGAATAAACACATCAGTTTGAGAACCAGTTCATTGACTATGAATCAAGCATATAATCCAAGTCAAAGTGAATTGTTAGAAAAGTTTTAATTCTTTTGACAACATCATAATTAGCTGTCAAATATGGATTAAACCTATGGTCTTTCTGCCATCCTGACCAAGACCCCACCACAACCATGTGACTATGCCCAATGACATCACAGTAATAATCGCTATACAACTAGAGATGACATCATTTTGAGTATTTTGATATCAGTAGAGCCTTAACAGAGTGGAACAGTAAGAAAGAGTGACAGATATTTTAAGTGTTATGGAGATATGGAACAATGGTTTTTCCTCCCACCACCACCTCCTCATCAGAGATCACACACACACAAAATTTAGATTTAATCCTGAAATCCTGGCAGCATCCCTGCAGGGGAGATAACTTGACCTGACTCTTTGGTGTAGTATTGAAAGCACATTTCAAACTTGTTTACATCCCGAAAATGGTGTGGCTGTTATGGTTTTCTAAAAGCTGTGATAAAAATTTGATCATGAGCACTTGGAAATTCTAAGTTACTGAATTTTAATATCATGGTGTTTGCAGAGGTTTACAGTGGGAACTGAGTTAGTACAGCGAGTCCTGAACTCTTGAGTTTTGTGCAGAAACATGGAATCCAAGCAGAATACATCCAAAATTGTAGAGGTTTTCTATCTTGGATTTAGTCTCCCCATTGCATTTCACACTGATATACATATTCACAAACAATTAGCCTAGTAGCAGGAGAAGTGAGTGACAAATTTAGATACATATCATAAACAAGACATTATGTGGGGGGACAAGATCATAAGAACAGGCTGGAATGGAGAAGTTTAATAACAACAATAATGAGTAGAAGTGTGCCTCTTTTTTGATGTATGTAACATTATTTTCTCAGGTTTAGGAAGAAATTACATCAAAGGGAAGATAATAATGGGTGTACAGTTAACTAAACCAACGTGAATTTAACTACTTGTATCAAATCGATTTTAACCTTCAGGTTATATCTGGTCTGTTCTGTCCATTCTGGTGATTGTGTCCACTGAATCAGTTTGGTTGGAAAAAAATTTGGCAAATTTAAAGATTGAAAAATCTTTTGGCAGATTATGATTATACACTGTACTTCTGCCTCAGGGATGTGAATGATTTCATTTCTTGGTTTGTTGATTCTGGTTGTTGCTCAATTCAAATGCATCATTAAAAAACACTGATGCATTCTCATACTTTGCTACAAATATTTATTACACATGCACATCTCCAGATATTGGGGAATATAGCTTGAGTATGTAATAACAGTTCTGGTTGGGACAATGGACATTGTTAGAGAAACTTGAAGTGAACTAAAATGTCAACTTTTTGGCAGCGTGTGATGCCGGATTGCTCAAGACTTCTCCATCTCATATGCTCACCATGTAAAATCCGTTTGTACCGACTGATGATGACTTTTAGGTAACTGTTAGAAAGGCATAATTGACGATATTCAATGGTCTATAAAAATTACTAGAGTCAAAATTGATAAACGTGTACAGCTGTGGCAAAAATGATGGACTAGTACCTTTGCTGCTGTTGATTAGTTGGTTGATTTAGTTTGGTTTGTGTTTGGTGGGTGGGTGGGGTTAATGACATGTTTCAACACGGCAGCCAATATATTAGGTGGAGGGAGATCCCGAAAGAACACCAACTCAAATTGGTTGATCTGTGGCAAAAACTCTGTGAGATGTGCAAAGTGATCTGTAAATGCAAGCACCTTAGTACACTTGGGCACATGGAGCCTCTGTTGTTTTGATGTTTATCTCTAACAGCTGAAGTCATTTAGATACAAGACCTCAGGTTTTGATAGATCATTATGGTCTTGCGCTATTTTCAGATCAAGAGAATCTGTATATGGCAGCCAGCTTTACTGCTGAAAAAAATCCAAGTACTTTTGAGACACCAAACACCACTAATGTAGAACCACTGACCTTCCACAAGTAACTGGCAACATTCTTATGTACACATTGGAGGCAAGTAATCACATGACAAGCATCTGGTACCACTCTGCCATGGAAGCCCCTCAGATCTGTATCACATGACAAGCATCTTATACCACTCTGCCATGAAAGCCCCTCAGACCATAGGTATAAGTTTCATATGAAAGACTAGAAGTGGGAGATAGAACCTGTGACAACTGGATTTAAAGTGCAGAATGTTACTGCTAGGCCATCAGTGATGATGATGATGCTGTTGACAATACAGTTAACTGCAATAACGTTGATTTTATGAGTACTCTGGGAAAAAATGATTCTTTGACTTTCATCCATTTTTAAAAATCCAATTTATGATATAAAAATGTTTAACTTGCTCTATTTCTTTTTATTTAAACTTGTATAGTTTTGCAACAAGGCATAAAATAAAGATGTCGGTAACTGAAATATATGTTCTTAAAAGAAATGAAATAATGTAAAAGTATGCAGAAAATATGCGACATCACTTCAACAAGCATTAATATATTTTTCAGATGAATCATGTATTATAAGTTTATCAAAACATTTATTACAAAAATTAATAACAAGGAATCATAGCATCTGACCATACATTTAAAGCAATACAAAATTTAACTATTATTCAAATCAAAAGCAGCATGCCTGAGAACAAATAAAAATAGCAAAACATAGTGATCACTTTAGTAAATACACAGTTTAGTAAGGATACAAATTCATGATATCTGTATTAGAATAGAAATCCCTAATATAAAATCTATATTCATAGACATTAAATTAGTAGGTATTAAGGGTCTGATCAATGACCCCTACAAATAATAAACCACCAAGAAAATTTTTGATTTCACAGTATCAGAAACATACATGGCTGACAGACAAACAAACAAAAGGACAAAAAGATTGATTATAATGAATGAATACAAATAAAAATATGCAGTAGATTACATGATTTATAAGAATTCAGTAGATTACCTCCAGTCAGCTGTCATTTATATTGCTTCTGTCCCCAAACCGACATTAAAATCGCTTCTGCCGCCCACTAACCCATAGCCAGAAATTACGTAAAAAATTATGCTTCTGTAGGGGGCAGTGTTTGTCAAATAAAACATATCTGACGGTGGATCATAATTTTTTTAAACTGCTTCTGTTGTGGGTTGGTTGAATTTGAAAGTGCCTTCCCACTGGGGGTATATGTTTTACTGGAACAGCCCTAATTATTTGTTAGTTTTAAGTTATTTTTTATTTTATTTTATTGTATTACATGTTGCTGTAATGATAATTTTGTCTACAGAATTTGATCTTTTTTATAAATTCAGTTAAGTTCTGACCGTTTTTCTTCTTCTCACAGTAAACAAGTCATGATTACAACATTGTATTTTTAGTTGACCTAGTTCCCGACCTTGATTCAGAACTTGTAAACAACTTTTTTTTTTATTTCTTTTTTTTAAATTCATTCTCAGTGAAGGAATCACTGATTCCAGTCAAGGTCATATCTGGCATACGTGATAATTGACATATAATGTTTCTGTGCCGTGGCAAAGGAAGTAATCATGTGACCCATCACGAGCTAGTCTACATGATATTAGACTAGTAGCTAAGTGATCATGTGACCCATCACGACTGTCAAAACTACGTTTCAGTTGGCTTATTAACCCCTGTTATTATAGATTTAATTCAGTCGTAATTTCACACCTTCCGAGCTCAGAGGTTTTTCTGTTGTTGCCAATTTGAATTGAGTTTTTATTTAAAATAATTTATTTTCCCTGGAGACTTTACTTGCGTTTGTTCGAATTCTTGATCAAGGACATTTATTGGAAATTATTTGGAATTATAAAGCCAGATTATTATTCTTGGATTCAAAAAGGAACTGTTGACACGTCAACACAAAAGAGGTTATAGAAGACGTCATTGCCTTCCATCTTGGAACTTCATTGGGATTTAACTGTGATTCATTTAGAACTTTTTAGTGATAGGACTTATATTTTTAAATTCTTGGATTAATTTTTGGATTAGATTCACAAACCGTAAGTCCTTTTTTGCATTTTTACCTTGTTTACTAGGGAAATAAATTAATTTGTTAAGTTTTACAAAGCTTGTTGGCTTCACTCTTTTCTTTGTTACTTTGTACTAGCCTAGACACATAACACTTGATGTTGATCCACTTCGCAGTATGTTTGTAATAGCTGAGAAAAAGAAAAGCCTTGAATTACTTTTTTTTAAAGCACTCAACTGAATGGGACTGTATTTGACATAATCCTGGCTGGAAGGTCTTCCAGGTGTCCACAACTGATGCCAATCTCCCATCCCAGAGTGACTGCGTTTATTAAAAATACAAAATCTTTTAATGATTTATTTTTGCAGCAGAACTGGACTGAATGTGACAGAAATCATACCTGATTAGAGGTCTTTTATATATTTACAAAAGAAACAGACATGTAGTCAGCATGGCTGCTATTATTGAAATCATCATCATCATCATCAGTCCCATAGTCTGGTAGACCGTTGGGGCACCACACAAGACTGAACAATCAGCTTCCTCCATTCCTATCGATTTTCCATCTTTCTCATTGAGTCGCTCAATGTCAAGCCTGTCCACTCTCAAATGTTGTCTTTCCACCTCTTTCTCTGCCTGCCTCTCTTTCTTTTTCCTTGTACAGTGCCTTGCAGGATTGTCTTGGCGAGTCCTAATGATCGTGAGACATGCCCATACCACCGCAGTTTAATTTTTTTTCACTGTGCTCAGGAGGTCTTTGTGAGGCCCAATGGCTTGTCAGATCCTTTGCCGTATTTATTCATTGGTGACACGGTCTTTGTATGAGACACCGAGGATCTTTCGGAAGCATCTCATCTCTGTGGCTTGTATCCTTTTCTCTAAGTCAGCTGTTATGGTCCATGATTCACAGGTGTAGAGAAATATGGAGATAACCAGTGAGTGCATCAGTCTGACCTTTGAACTGAGTGCGATGTTCTTGTCGTTCCAGATGGGTTTCAGTTTTGTCAGCGCTGCTGTTGTCTGCGCAATCCTGGAGAGTACTTCAGGCTTTGATCCTTCATCTGTTACAATTCCCCCCAAATACTTGAAGCTGTGAACTATTTCTAGCTTCACACCTTGGACCCTGATGTCAGTACTGATGCCCTTGGTGTTGTTGGTCATCAGTTTGGTCTTCTCTGCACTGATTTCCATGCCATAGTCTGTGGAGGTTTTGTCGAGGCTCTCTACTAAGCTAGCTATTTCTTGTTCATTTCCTGCTAGTCCATCAATGTCGTCGGCAAAACTTAAGTTGGTGACTGTTTTGCCTCTGATGCTGACTGTCATTTCATGCTTTTCAAGCGCGTCAGCCATGATTCTCTCCAGAAAGATGTTGAATAGTGTTGGAGAGAGCAGACAGCCTTGTCTGACTCCGACTGTCTTCTGAACCAGTCCCCTGTGCTGCCGTTGAAGTATACTGCACTGGTGGCCTTGTCATACAGGTGCTCTATTACTGTGATGAGGATGGCATTGATGTTGTACAGTCTCATGGTCACCCACAAGGCTGCATGCCATACCCTGTCAAATGCCTTCTTGACATCCACGAAGACGTGGTACAGATCTTGCTGGTGTTAGAGGTACTTCTCACACAATATCCTAAACAGACTAAACCCACAGGCTGAAAAGATCATTGCCGAGGAGCAGGCAGGTTTCAGAGCAGGGTGCAGCACAACAGAGCAGATCTTCCACCTCAGGATATTGTGTGATATTGTGCAAGATTATTGAAATAGTAATACCAATAACCGTTACATGGTTTTTCATGAAAAGGACACTCGCTTGAAATTTGACTGAATTTGACATTAGGCATCTTTAATCTAATATGTCATTAGATTGTATAAGTAAGAACCTTCAAGAGTTTGAAGAAATTTTGATAGAAATCACCTTACTACTGCAGATTGCTTGTACAACTGCTCTTGCATATTTTCTTTTAGGTAGAAATGAGCAATCAGAGGTCCACTAAGGTATAATGTTCAATATCAAATGCTTGGCTACTTACAGTGTATGTAAGCAGTGTAACAATGAATCCTGCTGATCCATCCATAACCTTCCTGGAGGGAGCTCAGATGATCGTCAAATGTGTAACCAGTCCCAGCAGGCCACATCCACAGATCAGGTGGTGGGTTGGTAATGAGACCAAGACAGATAACATTAAAGAGTCAATTTCAAATAGTGGAAACCTCATTATAATGGAAAGTGAAATAACTCTGATACTGAACCGATCTTACCGAAATAGACTCTTGTATTGTGACACTCGAGTGCCTGAACAAGGAACATGGATCTCATCATTCAAGTCTCAAATCAACGTGTGGTGTAAGTACATGTATGAATATTCTACATTCATTGTAATAGATGTTTTAAGCATGTCTTATTCAATGTAGCATTGACTTAGGACAATAATATCACCCGTGCACTTACATACTGTAAGCATGTGGTAGTTTCCTTGTTTGACATGACTTAACACATTTGGATATTTTGATAAGCATCAGACAAGTCTTAGGTTTACTGATCATCTGCACTAATCTTTTTTCCATTGATGCTAACATTATTGTAACATAAGCTTTATAAATGACTTAAGTAAACAATGTTGATAAATGTATGCTTTTCCCTTGAGGTTGGCATGTTTATTAATCTTTGAGTTATCTGAATTGCTGTTTTACACAGAGAATTTCATCAGTGTTCATGCCTATAATAATTATCTATTATTCTTCTTGAGACATAATTCCACAAGGCTTCAACTTGTTGATAGTTTTAGCAACTCTCGGCTGACAATGATGGTCTGACTGATTTACTAACAGAGACTTAGTTAGTGTCAGCAAGAATCAGGATTGGATTAATAAACAAACTCGGGGTTGAATGTATTAGATGTAATTAGCAGGCACACCAAATGTGATGCAGCAACTTTGTAGTTTGTTGGATATCTTCTTAGGTTATGATGTGTACAAATGCCTATCTCTGTAGAGAGGTAATACTGCAAAGAATGATTTTCAAATTGATCAAATCACTATAAATACTCACCCACCCAGGCAGGCGATACATCAGGCTTTTTGTCTCATCTGCTAAATAATGACTGATGCATACTTGTAAAGATAGATTTATTTCTTGCCATCCAGATATACTTCAGCCTTGTGTCTTGTAATATGTTGCATACTGTATAATTTCTGAAATTTCTGTCATAAAATCCAACAGTTTTCCTATATGGTCTCCTATGCATTTTTCCATGGGGTGTGTATATTTAATTTGTATTGTATTCTTGATCTTTGTCCATAATTGAAGTTAGGAATTTGGGCCTACCTAACTTATGTCATTGTTTAAAACAATGTTTACTTCGATTTGAGTTCATCATTTTGGATTTTCCCATAGTAATTCTATGATGTACCTGATTTTTGTAATGTTGTTTACTAAATGTAAGTAAACAGACCTGACCATGTTTATGTATTTGCTGGGAAAATGACCCACATCATGGTCATCATCATATTGTGTCTTAGGTTTTTATGTAAGGTTCTAAAGTAAACAAAATCCTTCATTTATATCTTAATATTAGTCTTTGTGGAATCAGTTTTAGTTGTGTACGGATATAATTTGAGAGAAATTATATATTGAAATTATTCATTGGAATTAAAAGGTGCTTGTTGACATTTTGGAATGAAACACTGCTTTGGGATTATTGTAAATTTATTCAAAGACAATCTAGATTATATCATTGAGATTCATCAAGCCTGTTACCACTTTCACACATTTGAGGCTATTGGTACATCAACACATTGAAGATCGGAATTTAGTCTGAATACTCTGTACTTTTGGACTTGTAAAAGAACATTTAGGATTATTTGGGATTTAATTCACAATACTACAAGCTCCTCATGAATATTTTTTTTGTAACTTAGATTACAAATTATTTGTTGAATTTTCCTAAACTTGTTGGGTTTGCTTTTTTCTATTGCTTAGTCTACAATCATTTGGCTGTAAGATATATATATATATATATATATATATATATATATATATATATATATATGGATGGAGAGAAAGAGTGGGAGAGAGATACTTTTATTCTTTAAATATGGTGAGGGGAGGCATCTTCATGGATACTATATCCACTTGAGAAATGTACTGCTAGGTCAATGAAACCTCTATTTATGCTTCATTATCATCTGTAAACTTTTGTTTTAAGTTTATTTTTCAACATCCCTTCTTGCTAAAATCATAAAAGTGAATGTATCTCTATTAGTATCATACCTTTACCACTAAAGAATCTCACTTTGACCTACATTTCATATTTTTTTTTTACTTTGGTTAGGTTTTTGCATTTATTTCATGACCAAATATGCTTTTAACCCTATATATTTACTGTATATGAAATTTGGTAAGGGTATGGATTTTTGTTACTAGCACAATCTTCCACAGAAGAATGTCACTCTGACCTACATTTCATATTTTATGTTTATTTTGAGGGTTTAACTGAAAAACAAATATACTTATTACCACCCTGTACACTGCTGGTATAACAAGATTCATGAAATTAAATAAGAGGAAATACACACTAATCCTACAAGCTTATTTTCAGTTTTTTCTTTTATTAGCAGTTTTAAAATTTCTTAACTGATCTATGTCACAGCCTTTCCCCCACCCCCATGACTGTCCTTGTATCATGCACACATGCCCACAGGTGCCTCTGCAAGAGATTTATGAGGGGGTAGAATGGTCTGACCTAGATCAGTAATCTACAAAACCACTAGAATCAAACTACTCCATCAATCATGAAAATCATGAGTGATGATTATGAACCTACTATAAGTGCACTGGCCAACATGCAAACATTTACTCTCTTTACACTGTTTACATTAGTCATTAATGCTTCAGTTCCATATCTGTGCTTTTTCCATTTCCACCAGCAGGGTGTGAAACACAGCCATTGGAATAATTCTATCAGTAGCTATCAAGTAGAGTTTATTAATTGTATTGAGACTGCTTTTCTGCTGCCGCAAGATGCTCACAATAGACGTGGTTGCCAATGCAGCCATGACAAGATTATGTTGCCAGTGCCACCAATCACACTAGTTACTATTGATATGACTCCTAGGACATTAGGATCACTGGTGAGCTGATCCAACACCCCATCAGCAAATTTTATAATCTCATCACCATGATCAGAATCTGTCACGTATATATAATGATAAATCTTGAACACAAATGCCAAAGATGGCTAATTGCCCCTTTGGGTAGATACTGAGTCCTTTGAATTGGATTTCTTCTTTGGTGACTAATGATAATGATATTGGAAAAGTCTTATATTCTGTATCACATGACAGCAGAAATTATTTATTACTATCATCATCACACACCGTATGTCTTGTTATTCATTTATAATAAGCAAATATTATCCTCTCTGATGCACCTTAATGATATAATGTTTAGGTGTATCAAAATCATTCCCAACACTAGTGAAATAAATTGACCTTGAGCTTTATACACTAGATATTTTTCAAATTGCTCAGTGGTTAGTATTTCAGGTAATACTCCCCATTAAGTTATTAGGCTTGGTAGTGATAGTAACTCTGCAATATTTGCATCCATACAATGTTTTACTGCAGCACGGCTACATTAATGTAATTATTTATAAATGGAATTGATATACCAGAGTCTGGAATTGATATACCAGAGTCTCTTATTATACTGCATTTGCTGATTTTGCAGTCTCAGAACAAATCTTGGATGTCCACGTTGGAAGTTTTAAGTTTTCCATTTCAAACTTCAAAAATTAAAATATCAGCAACAACCCAGCCTGTAAGCTCAGTTAAATTTACTTTTATTTACCTATTTTTACTTTTATTCAGTCTTTTGGTATTTAGTTTGATTTATATCAGCATGCCATCTGGTCACTGAGTCCTTGTATCCCTCAATATGAAATGTCATTTTGCATATTCTTAAGTGTACTTTTTCAGCGATGAAGTAAATTAAATAATCACTTACGGTGTTGGCGAATGCTGAAGCACATGTGATGCTTTAACAACAAGATGTATGCATATAGGCCCATCCAGCCTAGCTTTCAATAGCATCATTAAAAAATCAGCAGTTCACGTCCACCATCCCAGGTAAAAGAATCAACAATTTTAAGTGACAGTGTCACTACATATGTCAAGAGATGAATCCCAGGTTTTCTTTACGAATCCAGTTTGATGATGATGGTATTGACTGCTCTATGGAATCATTGATGCAAGTACATGTACATCCTGCATGAAGACTCCTCAGTAATGCTTGAATGACCATACCATAATGCATAAATAATAATTGGTCAATGCAGAGGCCATTTGAAAGTCATTTTGGGTAATTGATGACAGGTTCCATTTTTTAATTATTTGTGATACAAAATGCAACCTCCAGTAATCATTATTTAGAGACATTCCAGATGGCCCCTTATGTAGTCTCTAGAGCTACAGCTGCTTACAGCACATGAATGGCCACAAGGAGTGGAGATTTTTCACTGGTCATTTGCATATGTGCCACTGCTGACTTGAACGAATTGAATGTCACAGAGGTGTATTTTCCTTTGGCTGCATTAAGCTGATTTAGTTGCATTTTGGGTAAGCCACAATGGAATAATTCCAGTTAAACTTGCCAGAGAAAGCCTTATTGTAACCCCACAATTCTTTCTTATGGTGCTTTTCGTTTTGGCAAGCTGCAGTGGATGAGGCAAGCCTTAATGTTGCAGTTATAAAGGATATTATTATTTGAAAACACAACAGGTCTAATTATTCAACAGGCACATCAAGAACTTTATTTGACCATCTTCAGCAATAGAAACACATATAGAGAATAACACCAATGCATATGCAACCACCTGTGATGGGGTGAAGGGTGAGGGGAGTAATCATGGGCAGGAATGGGCCCACCTACAACTGCCAGAATATCCATGTCGGCAAGAAATTGCTTAAAAACCTTAAGGTTTTCCAGTGAAAATAATAAATCTGCTACATCATACAAAAGTCAAACTGGAAAATAGGAATGCTTAATTCTCTGTAATTCATCTGTTATATAGATAACTAAGATGCAAAACAAAAAGTGTCAGGTATGATTCTAGTACAATCTTAAATTGTAAACGAAACAAGCTGCTTTATTAATGACTAGTCAGAAATTTGGCTATCCTGGCCTTTCAAGAACTCATGTAAGATAAAATGATGTTTTGCTCAACCTTGAAACTTATGAGTGAATTTTGCGCACTTGATACAAGAATGACCTCTATTTTAAAGTGCAACTCTATGATCATAGAGACAAATAGTATTTAAAATATGATTTACTATATGACCTTTACAAACTAAGATTATGAAAAATAATACACATAATATAGATATACATAACAATACGTGTGTGTGTTTGTGTGTGTGTGTGTGTGTGTGTGTGTGTGTGTGTGTATATATATATATATATATATATATATATATATATATATATATATATATATATATATATATATTTGGGAGTCTAATGGCATGTCAGCACATGTGCCCCAATGAGAAAGATTTAAATATGCAAAATGTAAACATCAAGCATGTTGAGATAAAACATTAAAAGTAAAATGCAAAATTCTAGAAAAGAAAATATAAAGCTGATTAATTACCAGAATGAGACAACGTCATTATAATGGAAAGTGAAATAACCCTGATGCTCAACCAATCTTACAGAAATAGACTTTTGTATTGTAACACTCAAGTGCCCATACAAGGAATATGGATCTCGTCATTCAAGTCTCAAATCAACGTGTGGTGTAAGTACATGTATGAATACTTGTAATACAATTTCAGTATGTCTTATAATAGCCCTGATTACAGAAATATGTTCTAAGCATAAGATTTTGACAGAAAGCAGGTTAACTGATCATCCATAATAATCATTTTCCATGGATGCCAACATTAATTTAACACAAATGTAATGCAATTATTATCATTTACACAAGTAACCAGTTAATGTTGATATATTATGCTTGCCATTGAGATTGACATGTTTATCAATGTACTTCTTGCCTGCATAATGAAAAACATCAGGGTAGATGTCGTTAATAATATTCCCTATTCCTCATGATACATAATGACACCAGGCTTCAACTCGTTAATAGTTCTGGCAACTCTTGGTTGACAGTGACATTTTGACCAGGTTTTCATACATAGACTAACTAGATTTGGGTTTGAATGTGTTAGATACAACTACTCAGCACACCAAGTGTGATGAAATAGCTTTTGTTTGATATATCTTCTTAAATGTTATCATCACATGCACAAACACATATCTCAGTAGGTGCAGCAAGACTGAAAATAGTGATTTTCAAATTGATCAAATCATTACAAGCATACATTTGTGCAGACAGATCATATGCTTAAAGTATTGTCTCATTTGCTATAAACATGACTGTTTGGTGCATTCTTGCAGTGTTTAGTATTATCTCTAGTCAGACTGATAGACTTCAATTTTATGTTATTTAATCTGTTTCATACTGTGTCACGACTACTCCAGTGTTCTAAGTGGTTAGAGCTTCCATCTCGAATGCAGGAGGTTGTGGGTTCAAACCCTGGCCTAGTCATACCAAAGACTTATAAAAATGGTACTAACAGCTGCCTCGTTAGGTGCTCACCATTAAGAGGTTAGTGTTAGGACTAGTCAGCCTGGTGTCAGAATAATGTGACTGAGTGGAACATGATGTTACTTGTCTGTGGCATGATGCCCCACTGCTAGACATCACTATAAATTGCCACACTGCAGACATCCTAGTGATATGACTGAAAAATTGTTAAAGCTACTTTAAAAGTCCAAAGCTCACACATACTGTGTCATGTCTGACATTTTTCATCAAAAACAACAGTTTCCCGTTACAGTGTCCATGGGTTAATGATCACACATATCTTCAGATTTTTACTTGCCCATTATAATTTTGTTTAAGATAGTATTCTAACACTGTGAATTGTTTTGCAGCTAACATTTTTAACATCATCGAAATGCATTGATCAGTAACCCATTTGGTTTTTTTTGCCCTATCCATGGAAAGTGAACAATGCAAAATCGAGGTTATCACAGACCCTGAATTGCTGCCTACAAAGGTAACTTCACAAATGATCCTCATAAAATACTTGGTGGATACATTGGAAAGCATCCACGGGCATTTAAACAGGCCAAAATAGAAAGATTAAAGAAATAACAAGTCTTTCACATTACATCAAAAATGAAACGCTCTCAATAACAAATTATATTATTTGATAGGTAGTGGACTAGGTGCTTTGGAATCTTGCTTATTTGGTTTGGAAGTATAACTGCTTCTTTACAGTATTTTCAGCAGACTGTTGTTAAAGACGTTCAATTTAGCAGTGAGCTCTCAGTGAACAGATTAAAGAACAACAAGAAAACAAACGATCACTTTGTATAACCAAAAAATATTTTTTAATTTTTTAATTGAGAAGATATCAAATGTCAGGATCATTACAGATTTCATTTAACAATACCTGACACAGTTTTGGGCATTATGGATAATTGTTGAAAAGTAATGACTTTTTGATTACTCAGTCTACACTGTAAGATACAATGAAGAGTATACATATGTGATATTATTATGCTTATCAAGAAAATTAGTGTGTTACTCAAACCTGATAATATTAGGCAATAATACATAACAGCAGATACAATGTTTGGCTTAGTATTCTACAAGAAGTTGTAGTTAAAAAATGATCCCACTTTTTCTCAACTATTATCATACATCTTTGCTGAATACTTTAAACAATGCAGTACTTTATTCATAATTGGATAAATACTTTATGCAAAATTATTCTGTTGATTCACATCTGGTCTGTTTTGTTTAATTTGATAGCTACACTGCCGGTATGTCAAGCAGTGAAATATGTTGCGTTGAATTTGGAATGCTGGTTGTTGTTTGTTCTAGTCCAGGGTAAACAATAACCACAAATCAGAACTTAATGTGTCTTATTCCTTGTGCAACACACAGGAAGTATTGACAAAGCATCAGAAAAGATTTGCACAGAAGTGGTTATTCAATGATCTGTAAAGTACTTTAATCTCGAATGGTTAGCAAATTTGGAATTACTTTATTTATATTAAGATTTTTAATTAGAAACTGAATGAGCTGATAAGATAAACAAAATTAGCACAGAATCGGTGAGGGAGCATATTCAATCCATGCAAGTTGGTCAACATGCATATAGTTTTAATTTTTTAATAAACAGGAAGTGGGTGTAGTCAAAGTTTTCCTTCATCACTAGCAAAAACAAGTACCTGTGGCCATGGCAGTTGATTTACAAATGTACAAAATAAAATCTGATAGATTTTGTTGGTATTCATCCTCACCCCAACATAACCTGTTCAAGATCCTATTTTCTTTGCACGAGGAAATTGCACTATTCCTTCTATTTAGAACATAAGACTATAATGTCTTCCAAGTTTAAGGCAAAATATGAAATTGGTAATACAATGTTTTTAAAGCATTCAATGCAGTGCAAGGAAAAGGGGTATAGTGACCAAGATAAGTCATGTATGTGATCAAATTGGGTAGCTTGAGATGACCTATAATGTTGAATTAAAATCATTGACAACAAATTTGTAGTCTGTTTGAAAGAAAGTATTTTGTTTTCCAGTCATAAACTAGAATGGCATAATAGAAGCTAAGTCTATGTCTGCCTGATGCCATTCTTTATATGTCTGTAAATGTTGTCTGTCACAACATAAATCTGCAGTTAATTTGCAATAGTTGCCAATTATCTCATTTGATCACTTTCTTTGTTTTTAGCTCCACTTATTATAGGCTAGAAGAGTTTATCAGATGGGCTGTTGTTGTAAGTTGATATCCATCATTCTGACATCCTTCATCCAAGCTCAATTTGTCCATATTTTAGCGCAAGTTTATTATTGTTATTTATAGAGTCATTACAGTATGGTGATTTTACCAGAAGTCAATTTTTTTTTTTTTTTGATCCAGAATGAATAGTTGCCTGAAGCTGACTTCAATCACAGCTGTCACAATGAACAAACTGCAAATCTTGTCTCTAATTCTACTGAATGGATTTCACATCAGTATGGGGATTTCAGTGAGAGTCTTCAAATGGTTTTATAGTTGGTCCTAAATAAATATGGTGCCAATCTGACATCTAAGATGGCCAACATGAACAGCAATCTTAAAAATACTTTGAAGGACTTTACTGCCTGAATGGAAAATCACATAAGGTTATCACCAGAGGACATGTGATTTCCATGTAGATCAAGATGAAAATAGTTCTGTTTACAACTTGTAATGTAACCATTATTTGCCAAAGTCATTCATTTTCAATCCAGTATTAAATCCAATTGATTTTCACACACACACACACACACACACACACACACACACACACACACACACACACACACACACACACACACACACACACACACACACACACACACACCGTATATATTCGCATATAAGCTGAAGAATTTAGGAAAAAAATAAAGCCTTGAAGAAGAGGGGGTCGGCTTATCTGCGGGTCATGCAATTTTTCCTATTTTTACATAGTCAGGTTGGGGGGTTGGCTTATACACGAATGGGCTTATACGCGAGTATATAAGATACATACATACATACATACATACATACACTGACACATACATACATACACATACACAGCCAATCAGTAAAGAGAATACTTCACAATAATTTCATGGGCTTATTTGGACCAATCAGAATCACACAAAGTGATACGTTCACATGTATCATATCAAAAATATGAAACTGCACACACTGTATGAAGAGGAAACTGACTATGAGATAAATAAAGGATCTCAAATGGGTAACAATTTAATATTGAATTTATGAAACAAGTTGAATAATGCCCAGCTTTTGTGAGTCTTGGCGAGCAAAAACTGGACATAATTTAATGAGTTTCATAAATTTAATATTAAATCATTACCCATTTGAGCTTCTTTTTATCACATAGTTTTTATTTTCGTGGAAATTATATGTTTAAAAAGAAGAATGAATAATTTCGTTCATTCTGACAGATGGTGCACCTTTCATTTGTTGTGCATAAAATATAGTCCCAAAACAAAGTTAGACTAGTAAAAGTAGATTGTACTTTTTTACAAACTATCAATCAAAGAAAAAAAAACTTCCATCCGAATAAACAGAATATTTTATAATGACAAAATCATTTTTCAAAACAGAATGATCAACATGATGTGATGCCACATTGTTTGATGTGGTACACAGTAGGCCTAGAGTACATGTTTACCCTAAAATGTCACTTTCAGAACTAAACATTACATTGTTGCGATTTTACTATGAAATAGGATTTCTGGTTGCAAAAATTCCCACATTTACTGCAATGCATTTGTGACCGGATATTTGCAGTATTTGATTTGGAACAATAGACTGTACAGAAGAAGTAAACAAATTTCTTTCTGAGTCGGGTTTGCATCCCATATATACTGCTTAAGATGCTGTGGTTGGATAAAGTTCTGTCAGTTAGGAGGCAATTTATGTCCAGATTCTTCTGTAAACAGAGGTGAGTTTATTTACTTAAGTTAACATTTAAACCATGCTTGTGTATACGGTGGATTTTATATCTATGTTACAGATATACCGCCCCCCTCCCCCCCCATCAAAGAAGCAATACCCTTAGTTTTACTTCTTATTGTTGTTCTTGTTTTGTAGTTTTGCTCCATTTTTCTTATGATGATAACCAGATCACCGATTCTGTTCTTCAAACACAAATTGCTTTTTACATATTGTTGATAAAGTTTCAAAACACAAGTTTGTATGTTTTTATCATCAAAGAATAACATGCATAAATTGGGTACGGATAAGGGCCTAGTTGCCAACTTGGGAAATGGTTAATGGACACTCAGCTATCAAAGCATATGCCTGTAAATGTGCAAGAGTTTGTTTGTCAGTGTAATTGATATCAAAACTAGGCCTAGATACTGATGGCTTGATGAATACATTTCGCTGCAACACTAGAACTACCTGGCTAAGCCGAGAGGGAATCTCAAAAGGCATGGTTAATGTTCCTCTAAAAATTAACAGGGCAAAGTCGTTTTCTCTTTCTTAACAGAAGAAGGCAAAGTTTACATTTGTTAGGTGACTTAGTCGCCCACTTCGCCTGGTAGTATGACCCCTGAATCCTGTACTAAATTCCTACTGACAAAATAGCATAACAACTTGTGGTGCTACACTGCTATTATATGCAGACTGGGCAGCCACCAGTTTTGCATCACAAGCCACAAAAGGGTGCTGCAAAACACCCAGGGGTCACAAGGCCAGGTGAAGTGGAGGACTAAGTCACCTAAAAAATGTAAACATATCACTTTGATTTAATTTGCATGACCCCTGACATCTGCCTTTCTAGGCTGAAAAAAAATCCTCAAACTCTATTGAATCCTCCATTCATGTGTTGTTTTAATGCCAAACAGGTGAAGAAATTCATTTGATTTTATATATTAGCATTAAGTTCGATAGGAAATGAATTAGTACTCCAATCCCTTTAACCCTATATTGTATTAGCACTGTACTTACCTTCTAGATGCAAGAATACCCCTACATTTGTGTTTGCAATTTTCTTTTTTAGGTGATGAAGATCCAGATGCAGGTGTATCAGTCCAGACAGGAGATACTGGAGATTTGGAATGCCTTTTGGTTGTGATGGGAAATGAGAAGGACGTATGAAATGTTCCCAGAGGTTTTGATGCTGGATGGAACATACAGAGTCAACAAATTGAGAATGCTTTTATATCTATTAATAGTTGAAGATGGATATGGTCAGGGGCATGTAGATGGGTTCATTGTAGTTGCCAGTGGAAAAAGGGAGACACTCGAAGATCTGATAGGTGAGTTTGGACAAATACACAATTTGGAGAAAGTAAAAACTGTAGTCGTCGACAAAGACCAGAATAAAATAGTTGCCGTGCAGAAGGTCATGCCAGATGTTTCCATCCAGTTGTGCAAATTTCATATAATGCAGGCATTTGTAAGAGAATTAAAGAAATGTGCAGTGAATCAAGAGGTGCAAAGTATAATAATGCAGCTTGTACTGCAGATGGTGTATGCAAGGTCCAAGACAGCATATGACAACAGCTTTGGCCAGTTGCACAAGGTAGCACCACAACAGTTTGTTGACTACTACTACAAGAACTGGTTAGATAGTGCTCCTATGTGATGTGCATACCAGACCAACATGCATATAAACATTGAGAATACAACTAATAACAGAATGGAATCAATAAATCAGAAGATAAAAGATGTTCTTCATAGGAATTTATCTGTTCCAGAAGCTGATCAGGTTTACTTTTGTTATGCAGAGCATCTAATTATGCTGTATGACATCGATCTTTTGTTCAGCAGATGACAGTTCCATACGGACTGAATGATGAAGTTGTCGACATCGTTGTGAAGAAATTGACTCCCTACGCAGCCAATATTGTTGTGCACGAGTTGAAAGCAGCAAGACCTAAAACTGCCATGTCGGCACATCTTTGCAGCAAGAATGAAGAACAAAAATGAGATTCTCTTTTTAGACACTGCTATATTTCCACGATGGTGTTTAGGCTATGGTGATGAAGTCATATTTTAATGGAAACTTGATCAGGTGGAGAGCCAGGTGCTATCCATTCCAGAGAAACAAAATGTTCCAAAGTCAAAAGAAGAAAAATACAGAGATGTGATTGATGCATGCAAATCACTGACTGATTTAATTTCAACCCTTAGATCAAAAGAATTCACAGAAAAATTAGATGCATTGAGTCTGCTCTTCAATATGTGGTCCAGAGGTCAGAAGGTGGTGCTGGTAGACATAATGGAAGAAGACCAATTAGGGCATGAGCCTGGTAAAACCCAGTTTCACCACTCACCTGATAAAAACAGTTATATTCAGGATGGCAAAACTCTTCCAAGAAAACAAACAACAATGTGGAGCCGAACACACAAATCAAATGTACAACAGAAGAATGCCAAGATGAAGAGATTCAAACAAGGTATGTTTTCAGTGACACTGACAATGAAGTAGGTTCAGATTCAGAAGAAAACCCACCCCTTTCACCTTTGTTTGGCAAGAAGAGACAAAGAAGCTTTGCACACCCATCTGACATGCCAAATGATCAGGAAAACATAAGCCATCAGAAGATAGTACTATAGAGTGTCCAAGCAGTCTGCCTAACAATGAAACTTCTATAAAAAGATGGTTTGATAAGAACAGGAACCTTCTCAGATGTACTCAAGCATGTAACAAACACAAGATTGCCGTCATCTCCAGCAGTTCGTGGAAGATCTAAAATTAAGAAAAAGAAACATAAGAATGCTGAAAATACAGAGAATATGTTCTAAGCAAGAACAAGAAAAAGGACACAAGAAGAAAAAGATCTTCAGTCCAAAGATATTTTGTGGAAAACAGAGTCCATCACCTTAAAACCAGAGGAGCTTGCAGTACTAAGAGATGGTGGAATGTTAACAGATACCCACATAAATGCAGCTCTAAGGCTACTAAAGAAACAGCATCCTGATATCCAGGGATTTCAGGATCCCTTGCTAGGAAGCAAACTTCAGTTTGACATCTGCAAAGGGAAGTTTTTACAAATACTGCATGATGGAAATTTGCACTGGTTGACAGTATCAAATGTAATGGGTAGTAATTATGAAAAAGATGTATATGACTCATTGGCATCTTCCACTCATCATATTTCAACGAATATCAGGATGCAAATAGCAGCAATTACAATGACACAAAAAAGCACATAACACTAAGGATTAGAAAATGTCAGAGGCAAAAGGGAGGGGTTGGCTGTGGCCTGTTGGCAATAGCCATGACAGCATCACTTTGCCGAGGAGAAGATCCAACTAACCTTATGTATAACCAAGATGTCATGCGGGGACATTTGGAAGATTGTTTACACAAAAGACATATTGCAGAATTTCCACACAAAGAGATCATGGTAAAATCAAATAAAGAGACATATAGAATATCCAAAGTAAATCTTTACTGCATTTGCAAACTTCCTGACAACCATAAAGAGATGATGATTGAATGCTTCACATGCAAGGAGTGGTACCATCAGACATGTCTGTCAGTTCCAAAGGAAATATTCACAGAAGAAACATTCAGTGAAGAGTGGCTATGCACACATTGTGGTGAGAAGTAAAAACTTTAGTTAAATGTAGCAAGAAAAACATGAGGTACTATTGTGCGTGTAAATATATGTGTGGATGGAGGATGTCTGAAGGAACATTGCTTTATGCTGATTTTTTATTAGCTTGAGGAGAACAGTTTAAAATAGAGTGAATTGTGCATATTACCTTTAATTTGTCAACTTCTCCAGGCATTTTAGAAGAAGGATGGAAGTTTATAACTTGATATATATAACATGATAGTTCTCATTTTCCTAGGTGTACAAAAATTATTGTTTAAATTAGATTAAATACTTTTGAAAATGTATTATTTTTCTCTGATTTCCTTTTTCAATCAGATGTGAAAAGTACCAATTGTCTGCTTTGTTACTGACTTTTAATCATGTTGGTTTACATTTACTCCTGTGCATTTGAACAGTTTATAGTTTGAAGATCAGTAGTATAGTTTCTCTTATGGTTGTTTTTAGAACAGTACCTTTTTATAGGCCATAGCAATTTACTGTGAACAAAAGTCTGATGCAGTCATATCATCACAGTGCTGGTAATCATTCCCATGGCTTAGCAATGTGCTTTTAAAAGCATACATTTAGTTTGCATTATGGAGGAGTTAAAAGACAGTACTATTTTTAGTCATTTTAACCCCTCCATAATGCAAACTAAATGTATGCTTTTACACATCAAGATTCAGTCATAACAGAAATTACATTGCTAAAGTCAGGGGAATGATTACCAGCATTGTGATGATATGACTGAGTCAGACTTTTGTTCCTTCTGACTTTAATTATCTTGCATCAGAAATGCAAAACAGAGGCCAGCATTTAGTTTTTATTGTTTGAAACAGACGATAGCAGACGTATGGTGCGTGAATGATCGATGTTGGTGAACAGACAGAATCTCAGTATTTTCTATTCTATATATTATTCATAATAGATGCTTGTTGACTGTATATGTGTGGAACAGCTGTATTTATGTGATGTAATTTTTAGAAGGATTGTATATTGATAAGAAAATTCTTGATTAAATACATATCTATAAAAAAAAGAATAGCTTTTTTAATTTTGTGCACTCTCACACATACACACATGCTCTCATAAATGCATATCCTGTCTCTCTCTCTCTCTGATCACATAAGTGCCTAGAAAAAGACTTTTGCCACATCTGCATAAACCTCAGTAAACTGAAAACTTTGCAAAAGAGATTCAAATATTGAATCATTGACATTTGATCTCTGTCTGCATTGGTTTGAGTCTCTGTCTCTGTCAATGCAAGGTTTACTGTATTTGAACTTTCAAAAGAGAGGACACTTCTGAGAGTATCAGTATCTACAGACTCAACTTGTGTTATAATAAATTGGGACATGTCTAGGCAAAAGAGGCCACATTGCAACCCTGGTCAACATGAGAATGTGCTAACTCTTGTCATTTGCTTTGTGTGGATAAGTGGTTGTTCCTGGGTATTCTTTCGGGTTCTTTTGGCTGCCATGTATAGCCTATAATGTGATGAGAAATGGCATTTAAACCAAACCACAAGCCTAGACTATGCTGCTGTACCATATTCTGCCTTTCTCACATCCTTATAAACTTTTACATATAAACATACATAAATATTAATTTGGCTATGGTTGTGGAAATTTTCCAGCCTTTGACTTTCTTCATATGTAAATATACTATCTGTTCCAATAAAAGTATTATTTCCAAATACAAATCTAAAAAAATATATGCTAGAGGGAAATCCCATCCATTTCCACCCCATGGTACGTATTAATAAAGGGTCTGGTGTCGCTTCATGAGACAATTATGAAAGAAGAATTGTATCTGGATTTGTTGTAAAACAGTATGTTTCTGTCATATGATTTACAGTGTTAAGGCCCCTTTCTCTACCAAAGCCAATAACTCGACTGACAGACTGACCACTTAATTTTCAATCCCACCTCCACTGTATTGATTTTAAAGTTTTAAAAGAAATCTGCACACTCCACTTCACAGCTTGAAAGAAACTTCTTGCCTTAATTAATAAATAAAGGAAATCATCATATTGGTTACCCATTATATTTGTTAAAAAATATTCTAGTTAAAAAGAAAATTTCATGCACCCACCCCCAACAGAAAAATGAAGTGGCCAGTTCCTGATGTGTTATTAATTAAATGCCATTTGTGTAAGACTATGTAAGGGTCAGGGCCGGTTTAATCCAACAGGCGAACTAGGCAGCCACATAAGGCACCGAGATGGGGGTGGGGATGGGGCAAAAATTACACTGATTAAATATGTAGACTAAATAATGAAATAAATAAATTATCAATCTGATCGAGTATTAAAACTAACGAACAGTTTATGCTAAATCCCGAAGGGGATGTGCAAGGTTGAAAGTTTGCCTATGGCACTAAATACCCTTGCACTGGTTCTGGTAACGGTAATGGCCATTTGCCATATGATCATTACGTTAGCCTTGATTATGTGCATACCAGAGTGTAACATTGTATCAGTTTTACCTACAATCACTTGAGGGGGGGGGGGGAACTAAAGAAAAACAAACAAAAAAAATAAAACGGAAGATCAGATACATGACAGACATACTAACAGTTTCCAAAGTAAATTATGCAACGATTGGCTGTGTGAATAGTTTTCCATGTTCAGGTAAGGCATATCTCATAACATTGCTCACATGGCAGCCGTGTGAATAGTCTTCAAAATTGGCCACACGGCGGCCGTGCAAATAGACTTTTCAAAATTTGCCATATGGCAGCCAATTGGCCACATGGCGGCCGTGCAAATAGCCTTGGCCATTGTTATACATGATATAACTAACCCCTGTGGGAGTAACATATCCATATTCAGACAGCCAAGATAATTTTTCCTCAGTTTCCTTTCGCGAATCTAGTTAAAAAATGACTGCCAAAAATGTTCATTCATGCAAAACATTCCAGAAGGCGGGGTTAAAAACATTTTCACATGATCCCATCCAAGCAGTAAAGAGGATGCTGCACAATAATTTCATGGGCTTATTTAGACCAATCAGAATTACATAAAGTGATATTTTAACGTGTGGTAATATCAAAAATATGAAACTGCACATACTATAGGAAAACTATACCTACTATGTGATAAACATACATACATATGTACGTACGTACATACATACATACATACATACATACATACATACATACATACATATTTTTCTTGTGGAGGTACATATTAATGATCCAGAAGCTGTAATTTTTTTCTAACTTGCTTTGTTATTTATTTTCAGATATGAAAGTCTTCATTGCTGGTTTATTTACCTAGCAAAATCTGAATATATTTTCTATACTTGTAATGTATGCTATCACTCAATACTTAAATCCTCTGCATAGTACTGATGGAAATCATATCTTTTTCTTAAAAAGTTATTTTCTATGCAATTTGATGTTATTGCTGGATACAACTCTTCCACAAAACATCATCGGATTGTTTTAAACTAGGATTTGACACTGATATAAATTCAGACATTTAAATGCATCGGATACAGTCTGTAGTAATTTATGACAAAACAGAAAAAAGATGAGAAATAAGAAAAGTGTAACAATCATGTAGATACCATAGACAAGCTTGATCATAGTACTTTCATCAGATCACCTCTGCATTATATGCCATCTTGACGTATCAGTCCCTAACCCTCCACCTTTATTCGCTACTAAGAGAAACCTCCGTATGATAAACAGAACCCAACTAATGCATGACATCCAAGCAAACCTAGCAACTAGCTTACCTCCTACAGCAGAACAACTCGATAACTGCCTGTGTTCATTGCTTGACAAACATGCCCCAGCAACCAAGTGCAGAGTAGCAATTCAAAAGTGTTCTCCATGGTATAGCAATGTTAGGGACCAGCTTCGCACTGCTAAAAGAGACCGCCGTAAAGCTGAGAGACTTTGGCTTTCCACCAGACTCACTATTCATAAGCAAATCTATGATGCCGCTAAGAAGAATGTCACAAACATAATCCATGCAGTGAAATCAGCCCACTACAGTACTAAGATCACGGGAAGTTCCAGCTGCAAAGAGCTATTTGAGATTACTAACAAGCTAATGTCAAGGAACAAATGTACACCACTTCCAGCTACCTTCTCTCTAGTCGACCTTCCGGACCTGTTTGCAAATTTCTTCCATGACAAAGTACAAACCATCAGAGATAAACTTGACAACACAATTTCAGTTGACTCATTGTCACCATATAGTTGCGATACAGAATTTCAGCGGCAACCGTTAGCAGCATTTGAACCTGTCTCTATGGATTTAGTACGTACAATCGTGATGAAGAGTGCACCAAAGTCATGTGAATTTGATTCGATTCCGACGTCACTGCTGCTAGAGTGCTTAGATCCAATATTGCCTTCACTAACTGATGTTATTAATACCTCTCTCTCATCTGGGGAATTCCCATCATTTTACAAAACTGCCATTGTAAAGCCTCTGCTGAAGAAACCAACACTTGACCATGATGATTTAAAGAACTACCGCCCAGTTTCTAATCTCCCATTCATGTCAAAAATCTTAGAAAAAGTTGTTCTATCCCAACTTGTATCTCATCTGAATTCAAACAGTCTTTTTAGCAATGTACAGTCTGCATATCACCCTTGCCACAGTACTGAAACTACTCTCCTGAAAGTAGTCAGTGACCTTCTCTCTGCTTTGGATAGCAGAAAGATTACAGTCCTCACTCTCCTTGACTTGTCTGCAGCATTTGACACTATAGACCATGATATATTACTTCACCGTCTCCAGCATGTATTTGGCATTCATGATATGGCCTTACTATGGTTCAAGTCCTACTTGGTCAACAGGACACAAATTATGTCTGCAAATGGAAAACACTCAGCCCAGTTGATCTATGCTGTGGTGTTCCACAGGGGTCTGTTCTTGGATCTGTTCTCTTCATTCTGTACACTCAGCCACTCTCAAGTGTCATAGATCATCATCCAGTGTCTCACCAATTGTATGCTGATGACACCCAAATATACAAATCTAGCCATCCAAATGAAGTTGAAACTACCATCCAAGGCATAGAGAGATGCATTTCTGATGTGAAATCATGGATGACATGTAACAAGCTGCAGATGAATGATAAAACTGAAGCCATTCTGATTACAACACAAAGACTTTCTCATTCACATCCTTTACCTCAGACAATAAATATCAGCAACACCAACATTAAATTCACAGTCAGTACGAACCCTAGGTGTTACTCTTGACAGTACTCTCTCATTGCACCAACATGTCATGAACATATGCAAGGCTGCATGTCTTGAGCTGAGACACATCAGCTCCATTTGCAAGTATGTTTCAGTTGATGCCACTAAAACACTTGTGTGTTCCTTAGTACTTTCAAGACTGGACTATTGTAATTCAATTCTGTCTGGTTCGTCTCAATATCTACTCCAGAAACTTCAAAAAGTTCAAAACACAGCTTCTCGGATCATCCTTAGAGTACCACGATCGGAGCACACCTCTCCCTTGCTCTGTACCCTACACTGGCTATCCATACAATCCAGAATTACCACAAAATTTGTTCTCTGTGCTACGTTTCACTGACGGGCTCCAGTCCAACATACCTATCTGACTTCATCCATGTGTACACACCAGCCAGCAAGATACTTACGCTCCTCTTCTGACACTCGTATTCTCATTATTCCCACTATGAAAATGAAATCATATGGACAATGTTCTTTTGCATACCAGGGCTCAGCAACGTGGAATGAATTGCCCACTGCTCTTAGACACAAAGACACAGTGATCTCATTCAAGAGCACTCTTAAAACTCACCTATTTGAACTGCAAGAACAGACTTAAAGATGTATCCTTACCTTAAATATTTACAGTATGTTTTCTGTTTCTAATTTCGTGGTGTTTGTCTTTTTTTTTTGTAATCATATCATTATATATGTTTTTTAAGGTTGTCAAATGTTGTAAAGTGCTTAGAGCTTCTAAAGATTAGGCGCTATACAAAGTCCTCATTATTATTATTATTATTATTTTGCAACAGCTGGTACATTAAAATACAAAAAAAGTCATTAAGATCTTTACTTTTTCTTTTTAAACAGATTATGAATTTCTTATCCTTTTTCTTACTGTGTCTACAACTTGCATTATAGTAGATCTGGAAAGTTTAAATACAGGAACAAGACTGTTAGTTTGTTTCGACTGTTAAATATATATCATGCAAGTTAGTTGATAAATTACTTTTAAAAGAACAAGATTATAGCAGTTGAAAGCACTATAATAAGGTTTTAGCAATATACTTGAGATTCAAAAGTTAAACTAGTTTATGATGTAAGTGGTAATGTTTTATTTTCCTGTTAAGACATATTCATATGAAAATGAGTTGTGTTGTTTGATACAATCAAGCATTTTTACTACTGTTTGTTCCTTTAGTACTCATTGTTGTTCCATCATCACCTTTTTCTCTACCAACACATGTTCCTCCTCCACCTCAAACTAAACCTACAATTAAATTTGCTATAAATAGAGCACAATGTTTTGTAAAATTGTAACAATGGTGGACATTTTAACAACTTTTTAAAAAAATCTTTATAACCTTTCTGATGTATGATAATGATATATCATAACCCCATAGTCATTTTTCTCTCTAATGCACTGTATTAAGGTTATTGATGGCCTACAACCTTGATCCTATGATCTTTGACCATGTATCTATATAATATAATATATGTTCCTGGTGTGAAGCCATTAAAAAGAAGTCATTCCATATCAGAGTATATTATCTATTAAGGATAATAAATTGAAATGCACACTATTAATGGATGACATCTTTTGGAGTGAAGTTTTAGATAAAGCAGCAAAATGTGTTAGAGTATAAAAAGAAGAAACCAATATGAAACTGCCCAAAGAAACCAGTTGCCCAGTGAGAATTGGCATACCAAGATACCACTGTCAAACCTCTGATAGTTATTCAGTTACCTACATTGACTTACTTCTTCCATCAAGGCTAGTGTAATGGATGCCATATTTATCATGCCAGTTTATAGATCACTGTCACCAATAAAAGAACATTTAAGGAGCAACAGCACTTGCTAATAATATATGTTTCTTTAATTTTATATTTTTCAAAAAATCAGAAACACCATTTCTTTGTGCTTCCAACATATCTTCTTGCAACCTCTTATTTTCTGCTGCAAGTTTAATCTCATATATTTAAGCTGTTACCAAATATATAAAGAGTGTTTCATTAACCAAGACAGCTAAATATGTCATCAAGAAGTGTTGAAGATTACATTAATCAAGTCTGTACAAACCAACAATGTATGACCATGGGATTCAATAAAGTATGTGACTATATGCTACTGTGGAAAAACTTAACAACACTGAAATCCCAGAAAGGCAATTTAAAGAAATCAGTTATTGATTTCTTGATGACATTAAAAGTTTTTTTGGGGGGTAGTGAATACTTCTATGATTCTATGGTCATAAATTAATTAACAGAAAGAAGCAAAGCCAACAAGTTTACTAAAATCAGCACATAAATTTAATTATCTCAGTTACAAAGTGAACATGAACATTTAAGAAGAACATATGGTATTGTGAATTAAATCCCAAATAGTCCTAACAGTTCTTACAAAAATCCAAAAGTATGGAGTTTTCCAAATGAATTCCATTGTTGTCCTGATGTACCAATAGCTTTGAATGAGCTAATGTGCCAGCTGTCTTGGTGTACCACAGTGTTATAATAAAGAATATCCTTGAATCAATTCACAACAACCCTAAAACAGTGATTTTTCCAATAATATATAAGCACTCTGTAATCAGATGAATAAGTTTTAACTAAATGATTTCTCTCAAATTGTATATAAACACAAAAGCAAATAAATCCAGGGACTGATGTTACAGTTGGAATGAATAAGTTTGTTTAATTCACACTTAAATAAAAATAAAGACACTGTAAAATGACCTGGATGTAGATGAGAAGTTCATTTCCAAAACATTCTAAATTTTGTCAAAAGGGCTGGACCTTGAAATTAAATATCAGTAAACAAAATGATAAAAATCATGTAAACCATAAATATTTGGCCCTAAATCAAAGACAAAGGTCAAGAACATAAAAATCTTATACGCATTTAATTTGAAATAAAGTTTAGACAATATAAAGATTAATTATTAGCATAGGTATGTTTTATGACTGTTAACAATAGTTTCTTTCTGCTTTCAGACCCACCATCGGTTCCTGTAGTGCTGGCTTACAATGAGAGTTTTCCATGGCTAGAAAATAGAACCGGCATATTGGGATGTCAGATTAGTGATCCTGGCTACCCAGCTGCCTCAGTTACATGGGCTTCTGCAAGGGGAAAAACAGATGTATACAGCCATCTGATTTTGGAGAATCTTACAGGCAGTGACAATGGATTGTCAGTCAAGTGTAGTCTTTCAAATAATTTCACAGTTACCAAACTTTTAGTGGTAGAGTCCATGGAGAGAGATTTGGAAGTAGAATGTAAGTTATCAAATACTGAACATTGTTAACTTTGAATTTATGCATTGTACACCTGTCATTTTGAGGAAAACACAGCGAATTTAGTATCTGTTTTTATGTCTGTCCATTTGTCCATTTATTTTTTGGACATGCTTTCTTTCAGAATGAAGGGGATGAAATAGTTGTCATGTCATCTAAGTTCTGCCTAGATATATTAAAGATCATCAGTAGTGTATGGGGGTACTGTAGCCTTACATAGACCTTAATGTTAAATTTGGTTGTTTGTACCATAGCCTCAAAATTTATAGCCTCATGTAGACCTCTATGTTAAATTTAGGGGGTTGTACCGTAGCCTCAAAATTTATTATGGGGTCAATAGGCATGGAATAGGTAGGGTGATGTCATGGTACTGGCAACAGTGTTGCAAGTGGCTGACCTGAATACGTGTGGCTACCACTCTAGGTAGGGACAAATACAATAGAGACATAGACATAGGCAAATAAAGACACATAAATAAGGCAAGAAAGAATATATCTTTTTGAGGCAATGAAGTGGCCCTGAAAAGGACCTTTGGTTTTCTTCATTTTTGTCTTCTAATTTCTTCTTTTCCTCCACCAGCTTCTTATTTTCTCTCCTACACTCTTCTTTTTCTTCTCATTTTTCCCTCCTTTTTTCCTTTGCCTTCTCCCCTTCTTTTTTCCTCTTTTCATTTTCTTCCTTTTCTATTTTTTCATTCCATTCCCTCATCCTTATTCTATCCTCTTCATCCTCCTTTTCCTCCTTTTCTTCTTTTATCATTTCTGTCAACATTTCCTTTAACTTTCTCAAATTGTTGATCTCCATTTTCACACTATGGGGATTGTAATAATAATCATCATCCAGTTTCACTATCATCTCTTCTATCATGTTTAAGTTGTCAAGAATGTCTTGCAACTTCTTCATCTTCTGCAAACGGTTGTTTGTCACCATGGCTGACTATTCAGTGTTGAATGGAGTGAATGACAAAAGCTATGCTTTGATATACTTCAAGCAATGACATGAAGGAAAACATCCCTTACAATAACTTCACATATTATATACTATCCACACGGAAGGGAAGGGAAGAAAGAAACCCATATCTACTATCCAAAACCCCAATATCTACTATCCACACAGAAGGGGAGGAAAAAAAAAAAAATATCTATTGTCCAAAACCCGCACATCTACTGTCCACACAGAATGGAACAGAAGAATAACACCATATCTACTATCCAAAACCCCAATATCTACTATCCACACAGAAGGGAAGAGAAGATAAAAAACACCCATATCTACAATCCACACAAACGTATACGAACACATACAAACACACACTCTACTATCCACACAGATGGGATGAGAAGAAAAACACCATGACTACTATCCTTACAGGTACACGTACACAGCAACACACAAACACACACACACACACACACATCAGTAAAGTAGTGAGTTTTTATAGTCACACTACTCCACATTCACACAAATTGGCAACTTGAATAGTGTCACTTTTCTAGAGATCTGGTTAGCCCTGAGAAGGGCTGTTTTTCTTTCAAACTCCAATTGCACCTGGCTAATGGTGACACATCCCTGGTTGGGCACCAAAGACACAATGACAGCTCCAATCCTGTTCCAAATTGATTTTCGTGGTTGGGAGCACAGACGGAGCTTGAGTGGCTTCACTATCCCACTCCTCTGTTTGTGGGACAGTGAACACTTGTTGTTCCCTCCGTCTTATGCGCCAGACTTGGGGATGACGATCTGGCCTCCTTGCCTCCTATGTACACTTTACTGGTTGTTGTTGTGGTTGTGGCTGTGGTTGATGTACCTGTGATGGTGCTGTTACCTGTGAAGGCATTGGTGTCCTCACCTCAGGCTTAACCTCACACATAGGCCTTAGCATGAGGTGAGGCAGGATCCTTCCTCATCCTTTTCCTTCTTTTTCCTCTCCTCCTCCTCTTCTATTCTTGCACTCTCTGCTATGGCCTCCATAGTCAACTCATCTGACAGACACCTGGCAGGTGCATCTGGAGTTCTAGAAGCTTGGTGAGTCTACTCATTCTTTGTAGTTGACTGGTCAACGTTGGGTAGCCAGACTGATGATCATTCTGCTTTATATCCCAGTAGCACTGACATGAAGGAAAACATCCCCTGACACCAAAACTTACAATACCACTATTACCATTACATGGAAAGCGTGGACCTAAAAGAAACGCGTTGACTTTTTTTTACTTACAACCACACACATACACTTTCGGACAAGTCAGAAAAATGAAGTGCTTATAGACACACTTCTGTTTTGTAATACATACAAACACACAATATTTTGGCAATTGGAATAGTATCTCTTTTCTAGAGTGTTGAGGTAGCCCTGAAAGGGCTGTTGTGTTGATGGGGAGAGATGGCAATATTTTATTGTCTAAGATTGCGTTCCCGTCTGGTGGCAGGCTTTCCCACATGATACGGTCTGCTTCTTCAGCAAGAGGAGAACTCTTTCATGTCTACACGACAGTTGACAAACCCTCTGTCTGGTTCCTGTTGCTGTTGCTGCTGCTGTTGTTGCTGTTGCTCTCTCTCTCTCTGCTGCTTCTGAAGTCTATACTTCTCTGTCCACTCTTTTTGTTTTTCTTGATTTCTTCTCTGAAGAGTTCTTCTATCAGGTCTTCGGTCACTTTCAACATCCTGACATTCTCTATCTCTTCAGGCTTCGGTATCAGGTTTTGCCTGACATGGTCTAAATTCACGTAAGCTTCGTTTAGCTTGGCTAGTCTTGAAGGCATCTTCACAGGTTAACAAGTCAACAATGGATAGCCAGACTGGAGACTGCCTTGCTTTATATGGTTCAAACGTGGATGCGATAGAAAACATCATTACGATATTATTGTTGGGTTGGAACGCTATGATAGCTAATTTCATGGTGAGGGATAGAGAGAAGTCAAAGAGCATATATTCATATTGGGTTTTTGTTCAGAACACAACATCTTTTATTCAACAAACAACTAACAACTAACATTTAACAATAATATGAACAAACAAACTATTTTTGACAAGGTTGACAACGTTGTGAAGTTAAGTTTGATTTCCACTGATAGAAGTCATGAGGCCATTGATGTACACTATGTTTTCTAGCTAAAGACAAAATATAGAAATAGCAGTCACAAAATGATCATTCTACTTTCTCATCATTTCTACAAGAGTTACGATCAAAATAAGTCACTAAATGTTCTAAAGGATATCCAAGACTGTGTTGATGAAGAAAATATACATAATATTGTCCACACACCATGGAATCTGTGCCATGTAATTTCACATTGAATCGTGTTTTCTGGCCATTTTTTCTCGTAAAATTGATGATGTCATCTTCCAATGGGGGTAATCCATGCAAATCAAAATACTCCACACAATCCTCTTTAGGGAAGTAGATGGCTACCCAGTGGGTTCCTGGGAGATGACTGTCATCCATGTTGATGACATATGGTCTTGACGTTTGCGATGAGGTAGTTCATCTTTAGCACACACCACATGATTCCAAGAAGTAGTGTACGAACTTTTGTTCAAAAGGTAATAAAGTTCCCAGGTATCCATTTTTTTGTTTTGTTTTTATCACAGGTAATGATAAGTCATCAATTCAATTCTGACTTTTTGCTTGAAAATCTCTGACAAGTAACTGTTTCTTCGCTTCATCTCTGCACTCTCAGCTAAGAGAAATTCGATGTGATAGATCTCTAGAGTAGGCAGTGGAGGGTAGGAATGATCATGCAAGTCTTTATACCACTGATGCAACACTGCTTCTTCCGAGATGAGACCCCAAGCATCATCCAGATACTCGTCCAATTTTCTTCTTGACTCATCATCAGACATTTATCGTGCTGAATTTGACTGGGATGATCATTTTGACATCCATAGTAGTCTTTCTTGGTCAGTTCTGTAATTTTATCCACCAGGTTTTTTGGCAAAACAGGACACTAAATGTTGTTCTTGTTCTGGCCATCTGACATTTTGGAAAAATTCTTTGCCTTGCATCAAAGCAGCATCTTTCAAAGTGTGCAATCCTCATGTCACCATCGGTTTCAAAACAGAAGCCACCAAATGAAAGGCCAATTTCATCATATCTCCTAAACCATGTCCTCGTTGTTGAGCGACTCCTTGGTACACAGGATACATGACTGAGAAGTGGTTAGAGTAATCATTTTTGAAAATGGAGTTTCACTGTGACTTTCCCTTTGGTGAATGGAATATTTTGTCCCATATCTCCGTTTATATTAATGTTGACTGTGTCAAAATATGACTTACTGACAGGCCAATAGTGAGGATGTACAAATTCTCGTTAAACGTAATACGTGTTGCCACCTTCCTCATCAGCATTTGTGGCAGAATCCACTTTGAAAGGAATGACACACAGTGACGGTATGGAGGTGTGTCACATCACGTTGTGCTCCACCACATCGGAGTACACAAAGATCAAATTGAGTCCTTGGTTCATTTCTACAGGGAATCAAAAATATTTCATAAAATCCAAGTTGCCGGAAATGGCTGGTATTTCATTTTTAGTCTGTGTCAACTTATTGTCTCCACCCAAAATGTCATACAATTCTGGACAAAATGTAATGGCCAGTATTTTGTCCTCTGAAAATTTCATCATAGGCGACGAGTTGTTTTGTGGTACTCGAGCATGACACTTTTTCTGGCTTTCTCCAAGGCTTTGCCAAACATGGCATTGAACCTGTCAGCAATGGTGTTCACCAAATGTTGACCTCTAAAATAATAGCCTGAGAGAATTTTCAACCGATAAGTGGTCCGTTTAGTTTTGGGGTCCTGTGTTTTCATAGAGTCGCCTGCAGTGATGTTTTCATCCAAGTTTTGTTGCACTTGCTTGTCATGAACTTCCACCATAAGTGTGTTTTGATTTTCAATGATGTTTTTGATTTGCATAGGGTGAATCATTTCCACCAAAGCCACTTTCCAATGGGCTTTGTGATCCAATTGAATGGCCTGAGGTAATTTGGCCATGAAGCAGCACAAGGTGTTATTGGGAAACACCTCCATGGAACTGTCACTGGGTAACGTCAAGTAAAATTGGTTATTCATAATTCCAGAGTCCTAGTGTCCAAGGGGTCGATGGAGGTCAGAGGAGTGTCTAAAAGAGGATTGTTGTGATTGTTATGGTGACTGTTGGAAGGGTGACTGGCGTTGGACACAAGGCTCCCATTGTTCCCGTTAGAAGAGTATTTCAGGGATGGATTGGGAAGAAGGTAACCGATGCAACTGCTCAGTAAAATGGTCCACAATTGCTTGTATCCTTGTTGCAAACTCAAATTGGCAATGGCAGCACCGATGACACAATACACCACAAAGATTTGGAAGAAAAAGGTGATTTGCATTTTAGGCACACATTCTCCACACCAGACCCACAAGGGTTGCTTTTGTAGATCCTGCAGAGAAGAACTGGGGGAAGGAGTAGTACTGTGGTAGCTGAGGCTGTGTTGAAGGGCATGATGGTCACTTCTTTTTATAGTCAATGATTTGCAAAGCGTCGATCCAAGAGTTAAAACTTGGCAGATATCCTTTCCAATGTACTTTGACTTCTTTGACACGACGTTTTCCCACTTTTCAGGTTCTTCAATCGAGAATGCTTTTGATCTCGTACACATCATCTTTTTTTTGGTCACACTTTGTAACTCGGGCATGTAAAACGTTCCTTTTAACACTTCACCGTTCATGTCTTCCAATTTATAGATGGCAGGATGACGGCCACGCTCTCATTCAGTGACACGAAACAATTCGGTGGTCCAGTTGGGTAAGTAACCTTTGTTGGAAATGCATTTGGCTTTGTCAATACGCACCCAATCTCCTACTGCCAACACTCCACCTTTCTTGGGAACAGTCACTGTCAGGGAAGTACCAAACAGATGCTCGAAGACGGTCACTTCGTTGTAGGGAGTCACTTCTTGGGGGCTTGTCCGATGCTCCGATGGTAAGATTGGTTGTACGCTTACACAAGATGCGGCAAGACGTCAATGTACTTGAGAGTGTGTTGATGCGTAAAATATTTCCACATGCGTTCTTTGAAGGTGCACATGAAACGTTCCGCAGTGCTGGCTTTGGTTTCGGGATTCTCGGTGGTGAAAATATGACTGTCATGTTTCTTTAATTTTTTGGGGAAAGCTTGGTTCAGAAATTTGGTGCCTTTGTTGGTTTGCCATCAAAGAGGGTGATGACTGCTTTGTTTCAACACCAGTTTGAGGGCTTGCACTAAGTCAATGTCACGACCCAAGCAAATTTGGAAGAGTCGTTGATGACACAAACCAAATATTTGTAGCCACGATTGTAGGCTATATCGGCTTGCCAGTGATGATCGATGCCCTCCACTCGGGTGCGACCTCTGGAGAATTTCGTTGAATGGGTTTTTGTAAGGTGTATGTAGCTTGTTCTTGTGACCATCATTGCACTTCAGTCGAGTTTTGGCAGTACGATACAATTTCTGAACTCCTCCATAACCATAGTAAATGCTGGCTAACGTATTCTCCATTTTTTAATAAGTGATCCACTCTTCTCTGATGCTACTCTGGATGGGGTGAGGGAGTGGTTTAGAAACGGCTTTACATGTCCGATGTGCCACAGGTGTAGAAGTTGAAGGTAGTGCTGGTGATAGTGGTGATGGTGGTAATGGGATGGCTTTGGTCTTCTTTTCTTTTTTCACTTCTGGTTTCTCTTCTTTCTTTTTGACTTCTGTCAAAGGAGGAGTGGACATCATCTTTTTAACCCATGCTTTAAGTTCTTGTTGCGGTGTAGGGGAAGGGGTCAACAAGGACGCTGCAATCTTACTAGGGATGGGAGCTGCTGACGGCATCTGAAAGACTTCTCATGCCTCTTCTTCCTCAGGTATCCATGGGGCTGCATTTGTCTTGACCACTGGGGGTGGTGGTGATGGTGATGGACTTTTCATCAGTGTCTTAAAATCTTTCAGAGTTGGTTTAGCTGTTTCATCTAAAGCTTTCTGGTGAAAGAGTTGCAGTCGTTGCAACAGTTGACCATACCTTTGTAATTTTTCCGTTTCTGACAAATCTCTGTGATCCATCAAGGATTTCAATTCATGTTGTAGCTGGGACATCTCGGTCAAATGAAGATTGGGAGGTAAATTCAGGGTCCGTTGTTCTTGCCAACGATGGTATTCCATCCATCGTTTGTAAGGCACTAAAGCCAGTTTTTGTCCTTCCATCAGATTTCAATGGTCACATCTGAGATTTTTTTATTCCAGAGGTCCCTTTTATCATCTTGACCCTTTTATCTTGGAGCTATGGCAGGTAAAACACTTCCCAACATACCCAACATGGGTCCCACTATTGCTTTGGTAAGAAGTCCTAACAGGGGGAAAATTCCTCCATGTTGCACCAACATCTTTTTCTTTTGACAAATAGGTATTTTCTTTAGGACCATATGGTGAAGAACGTGTTGATATTTGGAGGGGGGTTGAATGAGTTTTTTTGCATGGGTGGAGAAGGTTTGGACAGGAAGGACAACATGTCCCAATGTTTGACTAAACGAGGAGGCAGTCCTTTCCTTTTGTTTCCTCGGGGGGTAGAAGAAAGATGTCTTTTGGTGGGTGACATCTTTGTTTGTTGGTTGATTGATTGGTTCTGGGGCGCACACCAAAAATACACTAATAGCGATGACTTGGTACACAGCCTTTTATCGTTATTTTGGACTATTGCTTCATCAAAAAGGTGATGATTTGTTTTCCGAAATCGCCAAAGAATCCTCCTCTTTGGTGGTTACACTTTTTCTTTTCTGGAGGTGATGTAGATGCTTGGCTAAGTGTTTTTTCAGATGATCTGACTGCCTTTTTCTTTTTCCTTTTCCTTTCAGAACAGGAGAACAACGATGGTAGTGGTGTACACTTCTTTGAGGGGACATCTTTGGGCGTTCAGGAGCACAACACCGATCCCTATTGTTTACCTCAGGTCTTTTTTATACTGGATTGTGTCACCACTGATTGTCTTTATGTTGTATCAACTTGATGACAGGCATCACTCGACATTGAGAAGTTCACAACGGACTAAATCGGGACAGTTCTTGCTTGGACAAATCCAGTAAACTCTGTAACATGCCCGATCTCTCTTGGACTTTGATTTTGGGAGCAGGTACTTTGTGAGCAGTGATCACTGCTGCCAAAGAGGAGGAAGGTGTCAGCACTGGAGGAGAAGTTCTAGGAGACTCAGGTTTCCAATGTTTCATCAAATTAGGAACAACACATGTCAAAATTGGGTTTGGCAGGCATCACCAGCACCAGAGAAGTGGAAGAACCTGAGGCTGCTGGAGACGTTGTTACTGTTGTGGCAGGTCGTGGTTTGCGAATGTAAGGTTGTATCCTGGCTGCAGTGCCTCTCTTGCAGGCAGAAGTTGTTTTCTGTGGGCTTTTCTGTTTCTTTTTCTGAGGCTGTGACCTGTTCTTGACACCATTGCTCTTTTTCTTTTTCTTCTGGGTACCTTTGGGTTGGGGAGTGGATTTTTTTCTTAGGGAGGAATTTAGGGGCATTGGGATCCCATTTTAAGAGGGAGAAAATGATGACACCTCCTAGAGAACTGCTACCTCCAGGTTTCAAAATAATTTGCTTTTTGGTTTGAGTGTCGATGCTAGGATAGGCCAGTTGCATCAAGGCTACTTTGTTTCTCTCAAAAAAAGCATTTGGTTTGATGTGGAATGTGAATGATACCTTGCAATAATTGATGTGCTGTCACTGTAAACCATCATAAGACTTCTTTGAGACTGACTTCTAAGACATGAGCATGTATTTGTGGATTTTTTTCGTGACTGATGCCATACAAGGTATGAATCAATTTGACAGGAAAATGAGACTGAAGGGACGTCATGTTGACTATGTGTGAGACAGACCCAAAGTGACCGAGGTTTTTATAGAAGTTTTTGGTTGTTGTTGTTGTTGTTAAGTTGATGACGGGGACATGTACACGACAGGCTCTCTGTCTTGGCACCAATGGTGAAACAGATTGGTACGAAATCGCAAATAATTGGGGGTAGTGGGTTTTAAATCCATGAGTAAATAGGCGTGTGGAGTTTGAGTGGCATCGTCGTATGCATGAGTCAGCCAAGGCATTCCTAACTGTTTGGCTAAGACTTGCACTTACAATTTATCTCTAGAGCTTTTAAAAAAGGCCATGTAATGAGCATTGAGACTGATGGTGCGATGGGCTTTACTTTGTTGAAACAAATTTTGGGTGATGTAAATGACACTGGCATTACGATGATGCCCTTTGCGCATAAACCACAGTTTAATTTCTTCTTCGTATTCTCCTAACATGTCGTCGAAGATGACCAGATGGGTTTGACTGGGGTCAGACACAATCCCATTGTCTTTGCCAGAAATGCCTTCCACAACCATGATGGAATCGCCTTGAATTTCTTGCACAAGGTTGTACGCTGATTGCCACTCCTTGTAACACCACATGATTCGTTAAGGTGGACAATCAATCAAATGATGTTTATGTTCGATCAAACATTTGACAAATTTGGTTTTGCCTGAACCACTAGGTCTGGCAATTAACATGTTAAAGTGATGCCAAAGATACAAGGCATCCCAACTGGCACCATCTAAGTTTTTGTCGATGACTTTGAAAGTGGAGGAAGAGGGAGCAGAGACAGGAGAGGTAGCCATAGCAGTGTTGGGAACGTCACTTTTGACATGAAAACAGACAAGACAAGAGTTTTTATGCTTTCATCAGGACATGTTTATTGCAATCTTTAAAAGTGAACATGAAAGACAAAACTACATAAAAGACAAATGGTTAAGTTCATGGATAAAAGACACATAAAAACGATCAAAGTGGAATATAAACAAGTCTTTCTACAACATTTTTAGTGATGAAGATGTGGTGTCCTAGGGACAGTGTGTAATGTTCTTAGAGTCTCTACATTTGGCACAGTCACACAGGGTCCTCCCGGAATGGTCTTTCGGGGATGTTAATAATGTTCCTGTCCTGAAGGGAGTGGTTTTCTCCATGACGGGTCCTTCTCCTTCTGGTACTGTCACTAACACAGGCTTGAAAGTTACTTTTTTCACTGAACGTTCGAAATTAGGATTACAAATCTTGAGCATAGTGCGCAACTTCTTTCGTCCAAGTCTTGAACCCCCAACTTTTCCAGTCACGTACATCTTTCCAGTGAGGGTGTAAGACACAAGCTACATACACATTGTTGTACACATCTTCAATGCCTAAAAGTTGACGAATATTGTTTTTCCCACAGAGGTGGAGGAGTATCAAGATGAAAGCGCAAAGTTTTAACAGAATAAGTCTCTCTTGTACATTTAACGGATCACTTTCATGTTTTGGGTGGTATGTACTGTTTGTAAAGACTCCACAAAGAATTGGCTGTTAAACAAAACCCCAGAAAGCAAGTCACTAAGACACACACCACATGTCGACCCCAATTCAATGGATACAGTTCTCGTAAAATTCGATGGTAATCCTCCACCATTTGAATACTGTCATTGATTGCCTTCCACGGAATCTGTTGTGTCACGAATGATAATGGTCGTGGCATGGTAGCCCTTTTTTATACCTTCTTTTTTGTCAGAGGTAATAAGTGTACTTTTTGAACAGCATCGGTTTTACTTTAGTAACATACCAAAATTGTATAGTCATTAACTCACACACCACACGTTGTACAAATGTTTCCTCTTGAACCAAAATGAATAGTTCTTGTAAGGATTTGTTATAATCCTCTAACTCATCCGTTGGAATTCATTGTAGTATGGCCAGCTTGCAAGTAGAAGGATGAGTAGCAACCGAAGTCTTCTTTTAGGTACCAGTGGTTCAAACATCGGTGATGTAATGGATGCAATTGTTCTTTTCGTTTCATTTGTATTTTGACCAACTTTCTGTAGATGCATTCTCTCAACTCCACAGGCAAACCATGAATGTTCTCTTATAAAGTATCCATGACCATGTCAGTCAAAAACTTCTCCTAGAGAGAAAGTGATGGACACAGTTTGTAATTTCTGGCCGCTGCCATTCCAGGAAACGGTCAAGAATGTCATTAAAATCTTATAATGTAAATGGTCTGAAGTGGAATATTCGGATGAACACACACTTGATCCAGAGAAATCTGACTTGTTTATTGACTTTTGTCAATTTCCTCTTTTGAATTTCTCGACATAAAAGTTTCTCAGTCACCAATTGAGATTTTGCTCTGACAAGTCCTGCCAAACTTCCTTGTAGATCTTCTCTTGCAATTCATTTGGTAATCTTAGAATATTATTTTTTAAAAATGGTTTCAAATACTTGTCTAGGTGTTGTCCAACGTTTGACTCCTAGCTAAGCTGGTTTTTTAAACGACATTGCCACTTCAATAACAAGTTCCCACTAAAGGTAGGTAGTGACAATCCGGAGACCATCGAGCATGTTCCAGGTAAGTAGAATCTTTCTGCTCCCACTCATGAAGTGACACACCACAACTGAAGCACATGACTTTATCCCCTTTGCCCAAGTAGATAAATCTGGCTCTGGCTAATTCTTCGGGGGAAGGTCATCCCAGATATTTTGGCCATTTTCCTCGGAAGGTTTGGAATCGACTTTCAGAGTCACAGTTTTCAGGCAAATGCACAGGGAATAAATATTCGCCTTTTACAGGTTCATTTCGATGAGGGTACAATGAAATCTGCAGGAGTTTGCTCAGGGTTGGATGACATCCATAGGGTGGTAGCCGCATGGTTTCCTGTGAAGGATGACATCCACCATGAAAACCAGTAAAGTGGAAAGGTGTACGATGACGAGTGGCATCGCTTTCGCATCTGTCACGTTTGACATGCACAGCATCACTTTCCATGGTAGGTATAGTCATAGAAAAATTCCCATGATGTAATACTGAATCGCTGAGGTCACAGCGTACGGCATCCCTGCTATCACAAAGTACAGCATCGCACTCGAGTTTGCTCTCACTTGATACTTGCTGTTTGAAAGGATTCATCTTTCTCGCTTAGTGTTAGTAGTTACAATGAACTATTGGTCTTGGACGTTGTCGCTTTTTATATGCTGGCCAATATGTGACCATATGGTAAAGTGAAGTGTTTGGGAAGCCGAACTTGATACTGTTACACGATTTGATAGGCTTTTTCCAAGGGTCGACTGATGATCTGGTGTGTGGGTAAACGTACAATCTTGTGTGGTGCGTAGGGTGATCACTTTAAAGTTTCAATCCTGTCCAGACTGCAAAGCTTCTTTCAATATGCCGAAGTTCACCACTCGACTGGTGCAATAATTGAGGGTCAATCCTTTCACTTTACACTTGGTGTGCACTTCTCCTTTTGGGTCTTGGTGTTCATAGCCATAATTTTTAGGACCGCCACTAGCAAAAGTTAGAATCTTGTCGTCGGGGTGCTTGTCCATTGAGGCTCCTAAACGGTCTCCTTTGATGTCAGGGTGACAGTGACCCAGGTGATCAATGTAGATGCAACTGTCTGTGTCAAAATACAGCACATGATCTTTTAACAGTTCTAAAGCTTCATACAGTTTTAAGTGAGCATAGGCTGTCACGTAGGCTGCAATGATGACATCTACAAATTCATCAGCTTCTATAAAGTCCAGTTCTTCATAATTGACTAAGATCAAGAAGGACGTGCACGTGTTTCATGTATTTGGTTTTGTTGTGTATCATCTGGAAGCAGCAGGAAGGTTCTATCAAATATTCTGTCTTGGGTAAACATGGTTGTTGTGCCATTTTACCCCACAAACAATTCAACATCACTTTGGCAATGATCACCTTCCTTCATTTTTCTCAACGTGGTCTAAAGTGATGCCTTCCTGCTCCCAGTATTTCTCTTTGAATTTCTTTTAGTCTTCAGGAGTGTGGCACCAGGAAGGATAGCTGCTGGCTTCTTGTTTCAGTTTTAAAAAGGCATCCACATAGTCTGTGAAAATGACTTTCTGAGTCTTATTGCTCTTGTGGTATTTTTCTGTCTTGGGAAAGTGGTAAATTTCGTACACTTCTAACAGTTGGTATCCCAGGTCCAGGGCTTTGAACAATTCCACACTGACCCACGTTCCTATCAAGGCACATTCTTCCTGGGTGTGCCGACAAGGTCGGCCTAGGTTGCAAGTTTCAGCACAAGTACGGCACAAGGTAAACATCAGTTTACTTTGGCAATGGTGGGGTGTCCTCATTGGCTTTGTACAGCAAACAGGTAGCATTTGTCCGTCCTCCATGCAAACTGTCCCAGGGGTTCAGTGGGTCCACCAGCTTGTAACTTTTCACGATGCATTTCAACAAAGGATCGGTTTTCAAATGGTGATCGTACTTGTGTTCCCACATTTCTACCACTTGGTATCCTTGCTGTTCTAACTTCAGTCACTGCTGACAAGTGGACTGGTACAAGTCTTCCATGGTCCATTGTAAAAATTGATTTTTAGTGTACTGTTGAGGGTAACAGATGGGACATCCATGAAATAAGCAAGGGTTAAACTCATACACGATCTTTTGGTTTTCTAAGTCCCAGCCATCAACCGAATACACTCCGATGGTCTTTTTGCCTCCTCCATTGCGGGCATGTTGGATACATATGTCTTTCTTGTCGCACAAATAATGTAACCAATGGCTTTGACCGAGTATTGACATTTGACAAAGTTCGTCGTTTGAGGGCTTATGACAGCCAGGGTGTTTTTAGGCATAAATCGTTGTCGGTACACTAAGGAACACGCTTTGGCAATGGTGCAAGCTTCTTTCAAAGGATTGATCCCTCCGTACTCCATGAACAGATCTCAAAATTTTCCACAGCAATGCTGTAAAATGTCTATGTCAGAACAACAATACTTTAACAATTCTTCCTGACAGTCGAAGGGGTCTGAGGCGTGAGTCTGGTACCAAGTGTAGAAAGGTTCTCATTCGGTACACATGTTGTCGGGGTCATAGTAGGTCATAGTAGCGAGCCTCAGGCAAATGTTATATAATGGCGTGTTGATTGGCTTCGGTATTGAAAAAGTGCAGAAAATAGCCTTTGGCCATTTCTGTCATTCCAAACGTTTTAGGCATTCAGCTCAAAGGCGTGGTCAAGTAACTCATCGAATCTTTAAACTGCATTTGTCCCACTTGCATGGAAATGATTTTGGCTCTGTTCACAGTCACTTTAGGATGTTCGGTACTTTGTTCCGTATAATACCTGAGAAGAAATTGTCCATCGTATCCCGAGAAATTGTGAGCCATCACCATGGCATAGCGACAACAATCTCCGTAATGTTCGATGTCCCCTTGGCTCCATGTCTCGTCAATAGGGTCTACGATCCATTGGGTGAAATCGGCTAGCGTGTTCGGTCCCTGAAAGATTTTTTCATGTCCTCCAGGAATCTTGCTACAGTAAGGGCAATGACTAAAGATAGGCTCTTGGATGCACTTTTCACATGCTCGATGAACCATGCAGAAATTAGGAATTTGAATACCAGTCTCTTTGCATGCATTTGAAATTGAAAAAGATGAAATTCCCTTTCTTCTGGTTATCTTCCTCCTCTTGTTTGGAATGGTATTTTTTAATGCAGCATTCGTGTTCCAAGTCCACCATTTGGTGACAAATGTGACATCATTTCTTTCCTGAACATACCTGTGCTTTGGCACTGTTGGTATGAATGCCTTGTCCACAAGTAGGGCACAATCTCAGCAGCTGACAAGCACTTTTCTTCTGTGAACCTTGCATCTTTAGATGTTGCTGGTAACAGGCAGGGCTGACAAAAGTGCACTGACAAGCAGAACAATACACTCGTTCTTGTCCTTCATCCAGATAGGGTTTAGAGGCCAAACATCATGATCATTTCGATCTGCAATGCTTGTGTTGCTCTCGATTGTTATATCCAAGGTCACATTTCTCACAGTAATAACTGTATCCCAGGAATGCACTGATACTGGTAATGGCATCAAAGTGTTCATCATGATGATAGACGTGAATGTATTTTCCATCTTTGAAATTTTTGCCTTAAAACAACAGAGGTCTGCACACTTCTTGAAGGTGTACTTTCAACATGTAGCATGGAGCCAAGACGTCTTGCTATTTTTGCATTTCAGGAATGCCATAAGCGATGTCTTTGGATATCCCTGCTTGCTGTAACAGGAGTTCTCCTTCTCTTTGTTGTTTGGCTCTGTCCGATTGTCGAATAGTTTTCCAGGCTCTTTTCCATTCTTCCATGTCGTTCTTGTCGGCATACGTTCATCCCACCACGATGGCACGGGCTAAACACATCTGGTCTTGAGGGTTGTTAATTTGAATGATGTTGCACTTGATGCTGTGATGGTCATCTACTAATAACACCTTTTTGTGTCCCGTCCCTTGGGGAAGAGAAACATGGGTCATGAACAGTACTGCTTTTCCATCGGTGATGTAAAACGTGGTGTTAGATTGCTGCAATGTTGAATCTTGTCAAGGACTTTGGAAGGTGTCAATTCTGCTGGGTGGCTAAATGCGATCCAAACAGGATTTCAAACTGTCCTGATGAATGGAAATTCTCAAGCTATCGTCTTCTTTGGCTTCACATTGCTGTTTCAGTGTGGTTAACAAAGAATCCCACACATCAGTGATGAAGCCCTCTGCTTTCTCCAACGGTACGTGGGACTTGAAATCTTTAAACTTCACCATGTATGTGTAGGCCGTGATTCTAAATTTTCTAGAGGAGTGTTTGTTCGTCTCTCGAATGTGGTAGTACTTTTCAGGGTTTAGTGGTGATGGCGAACTTTGGTTTGGTGTAGACTCTCTGGGCCTGGATTCTGGTTCACTCATGTCATCTTCAAAATTGCTATTTGAACCAAGACTTCAGCTACTGTGCGAGGCGATAAATCATGTTTCTGCCTCTTACTTTCTTCTCCTTTCTTCACAAAATGATGCGATCATTTCATCTTGACTGCAAAAAGTCAAATGACTACATTTGAAATGCCATGGGTCCCTATATATCCATGTCAGGCTCAGTGTATATATAAAGGGCTAGTGCCTTCCCTCCCAGTATTCATTTCACTCTCAAGCCGATCAACATGATGGAAGAGCCCACACAGATCGAACTTCTGATCAGAGCTTTGTGAGGTGTCATATGAAAGTTTTCTTCAGACAAGCCGACAGACTACTCCCCCTCCTTTCGAGATAAAAGTCAAGATACTTGCTATATCTGTCAGAAGAAAGGGCATTGGGCTACAGAATGTCCACACCATCAAAAAAGCAAGACCAGTGTCAAAAGAGACAAAAGTCTGGATATCTGTTATCATTGTCAAGAGAAAGGAAATTGGTCTTCAGACTGCCCTAAGAAACAACAGGAACAGGAGGAAGAAGAGGTGCCCTCGGCAAAGGAAGAATCCTGACACGTCTAGAAAGAGAAGAAAGATAAGAAAAGAAGGCAAGAAAAAAGTGAGGAAGAAGAGGAGGAGAAACCTGTGAAAGTGAAGAAATTCAGAAAACAGAGAGAATGAACCAAAAAAAGACACAGAAGAAGTCTATGAACTTTTTAAAAGTGTTGTGTTGTGACATTGGATTGTAAAATTTGTACCAGAATAGACCAGACAGAAAAAAATGTAAATGTCTCCTGATTTTGATTTTTTAGAATGATAAAGGGCCTACACTCACGCACTCACACACTTACATCATGGGTAAAAAATGGGATTTTGAGTTTTAATTGATTTTGGCAAAATGAATACTAACTCTTTTCGAAAGAAGTGGGTGGCCCTAAAAATTACCGTTGGGTGTTTGTTTTCTTTTTAAAAAAAAGCACAAACTCAGGAACGAGAAGCAATCAGCTTTAACTGCCTTAAGGTTTTGCCATGGCCAAGGCCTACTTCTGGACCTCCTCCTGTCGGTGATTTGGTATAAATCACTAGCTAAGGGCGGGTATCTCAGGCATAGTAGATATGTGAACAGGATTGGGGTGTTTGGCTCGGGAAGGTCTTTATCTCTTGGGTCATAATAAAAAAAGTCTGATACATTTGTTTCAGACTCCTTAACTCTGCCAAAATATCTAAGAGTACCATCACCGTTTGAGTTTCACTGTTCTCCTTCTCTCCTAGACCATGTTTCTTCTGCTGCTGCTGCTGCTTCTTCTTCCTGTCATTTCCTTCTTGCCTCTTCTTCTTGCTGTTGCTGTTCAAGGAGAAAAACTTGTTCTGATTCTTTCTGCTGTTGTAAAAATTTCTCCAGTTCTTCTTTCTGTCTCTGTTCAAAATCCTCGACATGTGGTAAAGAAGGAGAAGGTGGCAAAGGTGCTGGTACCAGAACAACTTCTTGCGAAGAAGAGAGAAAATCCACTAAATCGCAATTAAAATCAACCTCTTCTGGAAGTAGGCCTGTGTTGAATTTGGTAACCGCTGCTATACCATCGCTTCTCGTCGCCATGGCCAGTACACCCAAATTCATCATCTTCTTAGTTTCTGTCATGTTTCAAAATACAATGTCACATAGATTCACTGTGCACAGATGCTAGCACACCTATACAGAGAATGTGGCATCACAGTCAGCTCTGTTCGGATTGGAAGACAGACTCCTCGCAGTGGCTGAATTTTGTAATGCATGTTTGGATAGGTAAAAAATCTCAATCCATTTCAATTCGCTCTTCCACTATAAATAAATGCAGTTTACTTCATTCCCTTCACCTGTTCTCGTCACAAGATGTGGACAAATGTTGAATCATCTACTCTCGTATCGTTGATGCTGTTCCATATGGACTTACCCATGTATGCTAAATCATCATGGACAATAATCCAGATCACT
>JAECUM010016573.1:0-13572 GCA_016617855.1 Megalonaias nervosa | reverse complement strand
TTTGATGAATAAATTTTGTCTAAGCGAGAGAGTATTTGTCTTACAGTTTTATTCAATTTTATGGTGATAATTGTGTCTTCGAAGTCGTTTAGAATATTCTCAAGATTTATATGAGGAAAACTATTCAAAATGATGGTGTTCAAAATATGTACATTAAGGGCTGGTGTCAATTACTTCTCTTTATTACAGTACAATCTACAAGAATATCAATGGTAGTAGCTGGTATTTCTGTCATATTGAAGTCACTATACTCTTTATGGTGCCAAATTTTTACAAAAGAATATAGCTGAATAGAGATTGTAATCATCAGTATTAAAAACACAGCTCTTACAACCTTGAAAAGCCTTGATTGTGAGGGGTTGCATTGGAAACCAAGAACTTAGAAACAAAGTTGTTTCTTTTCTTGTAAGGTCCTTGAATATCCTGATTTTTTTCTCAAAACATCTCAAATTTATCTAAGGGATACATAGCATTAAAACACAATAAAATATACAACTAGATAATTAACGTTTTTCTTATTGACATATTTTCCATAAATAATATTAAAAAATAAATAATATCAAATTGGGTGGATCAAATGACATGCAACACAGATTCTTACCAGATGGAGTAGCATCCCTTTGCTGCAGTGTGAAGAAAAGTTAAATTTCCATAAGAAAAAATGCAGGTACTTCTTGAAAACATTTGTATGTCCTTGACAAACAACTGTGGGGCTGTTTGATTGAGTTGTATATTATTATTATTATTATTATTATTATTATTATTATTATTAAATAAGGACTGATTTTCAAGAAAAATTTGAATATGTGTACATGTAAATAATATTTGCTGGAGTCAAATTCTGCAGAACAAAGCTAAAGTCACTTATACAGGAAGTCTGGAAAGAAAGGAAAATGTTAAAAAGTTTTTGTTTGATTGCCAGAGATGTACCATGTGTAATTTTTTTCTTTGCTGTATATTTTCATTGGATAATCATTTATACCAATGATAGAATAGGTGTAAGAATTGTTATTGTTTTATCTAAGTAAAACATACACACAACTGCTAAGTGCACAGATCCACATCTGTCATCACAACAAAGAACAGATGTTTGTTTGAATTTGTGCCATATTTATCTGATGATAGGTCCCTGATTTATGATAAACCAACCTCCTATTTGCCACATGTACTTGCTTATAAGTCAAGTTTGACTTCAACATAGACCCTGACCTGCCATTGCATAATGCACCAGTAGTATCAGGGTCTCTGCAGGATTCTATGGATTACTCCTAACAAACTGCATATATCCAGATCTACCAGCATGTTATGCAATGGTGGATCTATCGTCAATTCATTTTGCAATTGGATCTGACTGATAGGTGAGTATATACAGTTTACAAAATGTTAGCAGAAATGTTAGCAGGCATTTAAAACAGATATCTTTGTCTGAAAATAAGCCCATTCCCTACTTTTTGTCAAATTAGGTTGGCACCCAGGTCTTATTATGAGAAAAATACTATAAGTAGAATGGAAGACTAGGATCTATGTTGTTTGTGTAGTTGGTTTTATGTTAATCAGGCAAATATAATAGCTTGCTATTTCTCAGCCAGTTTTTCATCATGCAAATCTAACATTAAATTACACTGTATTTTGAGTTTCAGACATTTTTATTTGATTATTTTTTGCCAGTTTGGATGCGTAAGAGCCACTTATAGGAAGTTTCAGACATTTTATTTGTCTGGTTGGCTTCATTTTGGTTGTGTAAGGTCCATTTATTGCAAGTTTTATTTATCAGGTTGGCCCAATTTTTGTTTTGTCCAGTCCACTTATTACAGGTTTCAGAGTTTTTATTTGTGGAGTTGGCTACAGTTTGGTTTTGTAAGATCAAAACATAGGTTTATTTTATCCTGATTCATGGATTGGCTTTTGTTGACTTGACTTGTTCATTACTGCCTTGTACTGTCTGTGACTCCATTGTTAAGGAGTACCATATGTAGTTGTTGTTGTTGTTGTTGTTGTTGTTGTTGTAGGATTTAATGCCATTTTTCAGCACAAGATAGGCTATACATGGTGGCCAATATAAATGTTGGATGAAGAACCAGGGAAAACCCCGGAAAGAACCGCTGACCCACAAGAGCTACTGGCAAGCTTTCTCACATACCCACACTGGCCAATCCCAAGACTCAAACCCAGACAGACAGAGGTGAGATGGCAATGATCTGTAATGGTGAGTGCTTTCAGCCACTCGGGGCCCCAGTACCATATGTAACTCACTTATATGTAAGATCCAGCTGCAAACTGCACTGACTCAGATCTGCCATCACATAATGTGCCAGCAGATTTGGGTTTATGCAGTCTTTTTATGACAAACAACATAGACATGCTCTGCTGGTGCATTATACGATTGCAGATCTGGGTCTGTATTCTTTGTAGTTGGACCCGAATTGTACACAAGCATAGATGGTACTTAATAGAGAAAACATCTTCTCATGGTTTGGAATTCTCCTTCGGATTTAATGTTTTGTATCATTTTGGCTTTGTCCATACCTAAGGGTTCTTGTATCATTTGGTTTTGTCCATACCTAAAGGTCTTGTATCATTTTGGTTTTGTCCATACCTATAAGTCTTGTATCATTTTGGCTTTGTCCATACCTATAAGTCTTGTATCATTTTGGCTTTGTCCATACCTAAGGGTTCTTGTATCATTTGGTTTTGTCCATACCTAAAGGTCTTATATCATTTTGGTTTTGTCCATACCTACAGATCTTGTATCATTTTAGCTTTATCCATACCTAAAGGTCTTGATATTGGTTTAAAATGTTCTTGGTGCCCCAGGTGGCAGAGTGGTCTAAGGCATTCTCTTTGACCTATCACTGACATTTCACTTCTGTCAGTGTGGGTTCGAGTCTTGGGTTCATGCAATATGAATATGTGAGAAAGCTTGCCAGTAGCTTCCATTGGTCAGTGTTCCCAGGGTTTTTCCAGGCTCTTACTCCACCAGATATACTGACTGCCATGTATAGCCTATCATATCTGAAAAATGGTGTTTAAACCCACAACAACAACAACATATAATGTTCTGGGATAAGACCCAAACTAACAAAGTTGTTAATATAATGGCCAACATCCAGTAAATAGCATATGTGGTAGATTTTACAAGTCCTACTCTTCATGACACTTTTAAAGTTATTCCAGACTTATAAATCATGCTCAAAATTGACAAATGCAGCTGTTTGATCAGTCAGTATGACTATGTTGTTGGTTAAGATGTAGAGTCAAGTAAAGTTTAATGCTCTTTGAGGTACATTCTTACTTTTCCATTTAAAACAAATAAAAGAATATGACAGCAGTCATATTGTTTGGCTCAGCAATAATGTACCTAGAATCTCACTTGCATCACATTGACTTAGCAGCATGCCTTGAATCTCAATTCAATCACAGTGATTCAGTAGCATGTCTTGAATCTCAGTTGAGTCACACTGACTTAGCACCATGTCTTGAATCTCAGTTCAATCAGTGACTCACTAGCGTGCCTTGAATCTTAATTCAATCACAGTGACTCTGTAGCATGCCTTGAATCTCAGTTGAATTACAGCAACTCAGTAATATGCCTTGAATCTTAATTCAATCACAGTGACTCTGTAGCATACCTTGAATCTCACTTGAGTCACATTGACTTAGCAGCATACCTTGAATGTCAGTTCAATCACAGTGACTTAGTAGCATGCCTTGAATCTCAGCTGACTCAACTGGGGCATTGACTTAGTACCATGTCTTGAATCTCAGTTCAATCACAGTGACTCAGTAGCATGCCTTGAATCTCAGTTGAATCAGTGACTCTGTAGCATGCCTTGAATCTCATTTGAATCAAACTGACTCAGTAGAATGCCTTGAATCTCAATTCAGTCACAATGACTCTTTAGCATACCCTGAATCTCACTTGAGTCACATTGTCTTAGCAGCATGCCTTGAATCTCAGTTGAATCACAGTGACTCTTTAGCATGTCTTGAATCTAAGTTGAATCACAGTGACTCAATAGCATGCCAAATAGAATTATGACCAGAAGGGTACAAGTTTGAGTCCTGCCCAAACCAGGCTGGGCCTGAGCCGCCATGGTGTGTCCATGGGCAAGGCACTTTATTCCAATTCCCTTGGTATTTTGTAACTTCTCCTGTCTTAGTTTGCTGTTAAGCACAAAATTATTTTGTATCTCGGTATCCTAGAATCAAATTCCTTCAGGCCTGGAGGTTTTCAAACTTTAATGCAATAATTAATGCACAAGAGTTATGCTGATGTAGTGAAAAATGGCATTCCTTTTGTTCTGTTTTATTGATGCTTTATAAAGAATAAGAATCTAAGAATAAGAATCTTAAAGATTTTCTAATTAATTCTAAACTAGAAAAAAATCATCTAAAAACGGTTCATTTACTAAATGTAATGGAATTAGATGTTCACAGTTTTTTCATTAATGAAAATACTTCTTTCAGTAGTAACAATACGAAAGAAACATTTAGGATGCATTATGATACTAATTGTGCAACATCAAATGTTATTTATTGATCGCATGTAAAAATCGTGCATACAATATTTTGGACAAACCAGTCAACAAATATCTAAATGCACAAACCAATATAGATCAGACATAAAAAATCATACTGATCAATCTTTTTCATCTCATTTCACCTCACACTTTAAAGACAGTTCCCATACTTTGCAAGATTTTTCATTTCATTTCAGGCTATCGATATAGTTGATTCTGAGATGGAACGTCTGTTAAAAGAAACCTGTTTAATGCACCATCTTAATTTGTGTGTGTCATTTGGATTTTTAATGTAGCTTTAACAATTTTTCAGTCATATCGCTATGATGCCTGCAGTGTGGCAGTTTATAGTGATGCCACAGACATATAACATGATGTCCCACCCAATCACATTATCCTGACACCAGGCTGATCAGTCCTAACACTAACTCTTAATTCTGAGTGCCTAGTGAAGCAGCTGTTGGTACCATTTTTATAAGTCTTTGGTATGACTCAGCCAGGGTTCGAACCTGCGACCTCCCACATCAGAGGCAGATGCTCTAACCACTAGACCAATGGATTCGCCCTCTTAATAGAATATATCCAAATGGTCTAAATTCAAAAATTCTATATAACATTCATTAATTTTTTTAAAAAATGTAAATTTGGCTTTTTTTTATTATAATCACCCAAATTATATACCTGCAATTACTATGTGCATAATACTTACAGTAATATAAATAAATAGGTATTTAATATAGAAAAAATAATCATAATGTACAATAAATTTATTTCATGACATCATTTGCTTTTAAATTTATTAGTAAAATATTGGTATGATATTAGTTTTATCGCTTTTTCATTATTTTGGGTTCATTTTATATTAGAATAATACTGAATTATTCTTAAATAATCATCCAAGAGGATGTAATTCAAATTTCACTCCTTAAATTAACAGTTTAGAGAATACAACACATTTTTTAAAAGTTTTTTAAAAAAACTGCAAAATTTGAAATATAATGTACAATCTTTTACATTTTACTAAGTTAAAATATATTATAAATGATACAATATACTTAATAAAAGATATTAATAAAACTGTTTATCTCTGTTTATTCATAAAGTTCCAATATGGTTATCAATAGAGACATATAGAATCTATGTTGGGGTTTGGACCAAGACAAGGAAATCCCAGTCAAGGGGTTACATTATTTGTCTCCCCATGAGGCTTGCCGAGTGGGGAGTCATATAATGTAACCCCGCGACTGGGATTTCCTTGTCTTGGTCCAAACCCCAATGTAGATTATTTTTCTCACCCAATATTTTCCTTTAAAGGAAAAAGAACTCTTCACTAGTGTGATATAGTTCACGTCCAAATGTTTATATGTGGCCCTTTAATACAAATATGTTAATGAAGGCTGTGGTGTGACCATTGCATCCGAAGTACACAGTTTATATGCGTGAGCAAAGAAAAATAACAACATAAAAAGTCGCATAGTAATGAGGTATTATCACGTTTAATATATGGATGTTATATGAAATTAACAATAAATAATTAATATTTATTACAAGAAACTGTTTCCTTTTCATCAGTTCCAGTTTTGAAAAGTTATATTGTAAACAATGAAACAATACTGGATACTCAGCTCTGTAACTGTAGTTATACTTAGTACAAGCTGTAATGAAGAGTAACATCTTGCATTAGATTATTCATGGGTAATTAGAGGTCTGTGTCACTATCATATATAATTCTCCTTTTCTTTGGAGGAGGTGAAACTGTTTGTGACATACTTGTGTTGTAATTAATATTGATTGTAAAATTGCCCCCTGTGTATAAAAGACCCTCCAAATATGGACCCTAGCAGATAACCATGCGCTAAACTTTCAAGTTCACGGATTCTTTGGAAATTTATTTTTCTGTCTTGGAAATATGGCAAGTGATACAGTGAAATTTGCTTATGGATTAATGTGTTGACAGATAAATGATTCCTTCTAGATGGTAAGTGCATTATTTGTCATTAAATATTGTAGGTATATTTTTGATTCAACTGGGGCACAATGGAGGTGCTTAACAAAATTAGAATAAAGCATGTTTGACATAACACATTTCTAGCTGTTACTAAGTTTAATGTTGTTGTTAAGAGAGTTGTTGTTGTTGTAGGATTTAACGCCATTTTTCAGCACAAGATAGGCTATACATGGCGGCCAGTATAACTGGTGGAGGAAGAACCCTGGAAAACCCTGGGAAGAACCACCGACCCATGAGAAGTTACTGGCAAGCTTTCTCACGTACCCACGTTAGCCGAGCCCGAGACTCGAACCCACATAGACAGAGGTGAGATGGCAGAGATCCGGAACGGTGAGCGCTTTAGACCACTTGGCCACTTGGGGCCCCATTGTTAAGAGAGTTGGGAGGCTATGAAGTGTATAGGTCTATAGTCTATGTGCATGGATCAGTGTTTTCTGTCATAGTTCATTTCACACAGCATTGAGAATTTTATCCTATCTGTAGCACAGTCAATTTTCAGGTCAGTGTCATTATATGTAGCTAACATTATATAATTTGTTTCACATGAAGTATTTAAAACTAGTTAGGTAGCTTTAGCTACATTTAATGACGCTGACCTGAAAATGTACTGAGCTAGGCCTGCATATAGGATAAAACTGACCATGCTGTGTGGAACGAACTAGCATAATAACAAAAAGCTTGACATCGTGTGCATGTGTGTCTTTGTCTCTCTCGAAATGTTTTTGTATGGTGTGTTCTCAAAGATGGATTGACCTTAAGTTACTATGTTTTTGTTATATATTTGTTGTTGTTGTTTGATTTTAGAACAACTACGTCAGGCACAGCAAAAGACAACAAGGGTTTCTTTTCTTAAAAGTAGTTCTGAACACGTGAACACCTTGACTGAGATGACTAGACTGAGATAAGAAAAGTAAGGTTAGCAAAACAGCTAGATTTCTCTGACGCATGGGTGAGAAATTTATATCTTTATCATCCAGTTTTATGTCTTTTTATGTATTAAAATGTCATTTATCCATACTGTATATGCATTTTTCCATCTCATTTATTCATTTAAGATTATAACAATTACGTATGATAACAATTTTAAGCTATGACGTCACCTTGTTTAGGTCATGATGTTTATTTCATTGATAGCTTAGAAACAGAATGTATTTAATGATGTAAACTATAATATTGAATTCAGTCTGAAGAAGCAATAAAGTGAAACTGGTCACATATTCTATGTGTTGGTGTTGTTTATTTTAATATTTATTTTATTCATGGAGATGAGAAGTCTCATGCTCAAACTTACACTGAAACATGTCTAGGTAGTCTTTGAGACAAGTCCTTCAAAAAGCTGCCCAGTATATATCAAAGCTACCACAGTTTTGGATGTGCTACGTCTCTGTGCAATTAAACTAAGTAACAGAAAAATCAAAATCAAACCAGTTTAGCAAATTTCAACAAGTAATGTATTTCTCTAGAATACAGAATGAAAATTTAAAAGGAACTTAACAGTACTGTGGATCAAATCCCAAATAATCCAAAAATCCAAAGGTATAGAGAGTTTCAAATAAATTCCAGTATTGAATGTGCTGATGTGTCAGTAGTCATGATGTATTTCAGTGATATAATCCAGAATGGCCTTGAATGAATTCACAATAATCCCTAAATAATGATATAGTCCAAAATGTCAATAACCACTTTGTAATTCCAATGAATAATTTTTAAATAAATAATTCTTCTCAAATTATATCTGAACACAACTAAAAGTGATTCCAATGGACTGATGTTAAATTAGGAATAATTAATTTTGTTCATCACTAACTTTGTTAAGACACAATAAGATGACCAGGAAGTGGGTCTTTGTCCCCATCAAATTCACAAACAAGTTCTCTTTCTTGAACTATCAAAGGTCACAAGGCCATATAAACATGTTTACGAATATTATCTTAAGGTTCAACCCACAATTATGGACAAAAGTTAGCTATGTAATAAGTTGTTTACAACTGACCCTTACAATCTACAATCATGGACAAAACTTAAATATAGCTATAAAACACAGATGTTAAAAATTTCACATTCCTAAAATATCTTGAATTCAGTACAGGTTCTGTTCAAAGTTCCATCTGTCCTAGAACCTTTTATGCAGTTGTAACTTTAGATAGTGTTCTCAAATTGTGATCATAAGTGACTAACTGAAGTAGAACTGTATGGTCCACACAGTCATATGTTAGGTCTGTAGTATCATATTGTGACCATAAGTGACTAACTTAAGTAGGACTGTATGGTCCACACAGTCATATGTTAGGTCAGTAGTCTCATAATGTGACCATAAGTGACTAACTTAAGTAGAACTGTATGGTCCACACAGTCATATGTTAGGTCAATATTCTCAAATTGTGACCATAAGTGACTAACTTAAGTAGAACTATATGGTCCACACAGTCATATGTTAGGTCAGTAGTCTCATATTGTGACAATAAGTGACTAAATTAAGTAGAAATGTATGGTCCATGCTGTCATAATAGGTCAGTATTCTCATGTTGTGACTTTAAGTGATGAACTTGAGCAAAACTGTATGGTCCATGCAGTGTTTATCTCTTCCTCTGGGTTATGATGCTTGAAACTTTAAAGAGACATTTCTGAATTATTTCTTTGGAGCTATACCCCACCAGCCTCAAAACCTTTTACAGAGCAGTAACAACAACTCAGTGTAGTAACATCAGCATTAGTGCAGGGGAATAACATATGCCAGTTTCCTATTTCTTATATTAAATCCAAACTTTTAATTCAGACAGTTATTATCAGTGTTTAATAAATGTTTCTATTTTCACTGCAGATAATTATTATCTCACTTTTTATGAAACTGCAAGTAATTTTGTTGCTTAATAGTAATCAATACACATTACTCTGTAAAGATCAAAACATTTGTAGGGGTGGAATGGAATTGGTTTTTTGGCCATCTTCAGTACAGAAAATATTTTAAAAAATTGTAAACTTAAAATTTAAATATGACATAAGCTTATTCTTTTATGTGGTCTTTGATCATTAACAGAGACAATGATCATTAACAGGGAGGATGATCATTAACAGAGACAATGATCATTAACAGAGATTATGAACATTAACAGAGATGATGATCATTAACAGAGATGATGATCATGAACAGAGAGGATGATCATTAACAGACACAATAATCATTAACAGAGATGATGATCATTAACAGAGACAATGATCATTAACAGAGAAAATTATCATTAACAGAGACAGAGACAATGATCATTAACAGAGAGGATGATCATTAAAGAGATGATGAAATGTATATGCCAGCAGTGTTAGGTAAAGGAACCTCAAACACTACTTAAATTATTGTAAAATTAAAATCATTCATTTCCATTTTAATCATAAATATATCTGCCATTGTGTGCTTAGAGAAAAAACAAATGACCTATTACCTATCAAAATGCAAGGCTAAAAATACAACTTGTCATGTTTATTTGTACAATGCAGGCTACTGGTTGATAACCAAGGCCAACAGAAGAATCAGGTAGGAGCATGATTCTTGGTATTATGGAAATTATCTGTTGAGGGTATATTCCAAGCTGAAATATTTTATGGCCCAGTGATATGAAAAGCTGCAGCAAGTGCCAAACAGAGGTTGCTGCTTAACTTGATTAGTATCCTCTACATCATCCTATAAGTTACTTTAATTTGACTCAGTTGTTTAGTGTCACATTAGTACATCATAAATTGGATCCCACTGCAATTTACTTGGGGATGAAGACTAGGCATGTGTGCCCATCTGAATGTAATTAAAATTGTTTTAACCTGGGATGTGTCCCATGATGTTCATGCAAACAAGGTCCTGGACATTTTTAAATAGTTAGGTTTATTGATCCTACTCTGTTAGTACATCTTGCGAGTGCAGATCAAAGTACATGTTGTTTGCATTTGGACACATTTTATGATCAAGTATATATGGCAAATAAAAAAGTTTTAAAACTATAGGGCTAATGTGGGAAATAATATCTGAAAGATGTTATTCCATGTAATGAAAATTCCACTGTTGTTATTAATGAAAGGATGACATATGGTAAAATTGTACAAGTTTTGAATTATTTCTTGTGGAGAGTACTTCCTGAAGTGTCATAAGATTTTGTCTAATGTTAAAATGGGAGTCAGGGTAGGCAACTCCATCTTGTAAATAATGTGGTAAGGTAAGCAAAGAGTTGAACTCATCTTCCACTTCTACCCTTCCACGTATATTACATATTCTATCCTTACATGCTGGCCTAAGTGGTTAGAGCATCTGCCTCCGATGCAGGAGGTTGTGGGTTCGAACCCCAGTCATGTCATACCAAAGACTTATAAAAATGGTACTAATAGCTGCCTCATTTGGTGCTCAGCATTAATAGGTTAGTTTTAGGACTGGTAAGCCCGGTGTCAGGATAATGTGACTGGGTGGGACATGCTGTCTGCGGCATGATGCCCCAGTACTAGACATCACTATAAACTGCCACATTGCAGATATCATAGCAATATGACCAAAATTATTAAATTATTAAAGTTATGTTAAAAATCTATAACACACACACACACACAAACACACTATATTTTCCCAGCACTTTGGTTCGACAGGTAATTTGTCTTTGAAAAGTCCTAACTTTCAGTAGGGGAATGTATATCTTTCTCAGTAACTATATTTGGTAATCTTCAAAATTCAGATCTTGTTTGAAAGTACAAAAGTGTCTTCCTTTTGAATATTCATATTATGTCACATTCCATTCTTGTATGTACAAATTATTCAGTGTTTTTACATTACTGGATTTGGTGGGTCTATGGTGACTGATAAAGTCTTGGTTATTAAAAAAAGATCATGTCAACAAACTGATATCAAACATGTCTCAAAGCAAGAAACCTATTTATAAGAATCATTTGAATTGTTATACATTATTTTCTATACAGTTTTAAAAATTATAGATTTTTGTATGTATTAGTGAAATCCATAACCAGAACATTCTAAACCTAATGTCAATTGCTTTTTTTCCACCTCACTTCACACATGTACAATAAAATTAGTCCATTATTTGTTTGTAATATTTCCTGCCATGAATATGCTGCATTTACTACATTCTCCAAATTTAATGATGTTGTTCTATTGTACTTTATATTACTCTGGTAAAACAATTTTTTAAAGATGTCGGACATAAAATTGAGATTGAATGATGCACTTATTTGAAAGCAGTGAAAAATGTCATTCATACATATCCTGTTAGACACCAATAATTCTGTGTAGCATTAGTGAAGATTTAATTGCCTAGGGTTGAAAGGATTACCATATATACTTCTTCATAAGTGGTGTGTGTGTGTTTTACGTAGATTTAACAATTTGAGTCAAATCACTATGATGTCTGCAGTGTGGCAGTTTATAGTGATGTCTAGCACTGGGACATCATGCCACCAACATATGGCATCATGTCATACATCTAGTCATATTATCCTGACACCAGGCTGACCAGTACTAACACTAACTGCTTAATGCTGAGCACCAAGTGATGCAGCTGCTAGTACATGTACCATTTTTACAAGTCTTTGTATATTTGTCTGCTTTATGTCAGAAACTCTATGTGATTTCTAGACATGACTATTGCACATCATCAAATTTTAATTGGTATTCACCATAATGCTTTTCATTAAGTCAGACTCATATCTAAATATTATATGTATCTGTTAGCTGTAGATAAAATGTATTATGTGAAGTCATGCATGTGATGTAAATGGATTTATTAGCTGTAGATAACTGTATATCTCAATCAGCTGTAGATAACAGTATATCTCAATTAGCTGTAAATAATAGTATATTTCAATAGATAACAGTATATCTCAATTAGCTGTAAAAAATAGTATATTTCAATAGATAACATCTCAATTAGCTGTAAATAATAGTATATTCCAATAGATAACAGTATATTTCAATTAGCTGTAAATAATAGTATATTTCAATATATAACAGTATATCTTAATTAGCTGTAATTAATAGTATATTTCAATCAGCTACAGATAAAAGTATATCTCAATTAGCTGTAGATAACAGTATATCTCAATTAGCTGTAAGTACATGTAATAACATATCTCAGTTAGCTGTAAATAATAGTATATTTCATTCAGCTATAGATAACAGTATATCTCAGTAATGTGTAAATAACTATATCTCAGTTAGCTGTAGATAACAATATATCTCAGTTACCTGTACATAACATTATATCTCAACTACCTGAAGATAATAGGATATCTCAATTAGCTGTAGATAACAGACTATATCTCAATTAGCTGTAGATAACAGTATATCTCAATTAGCTATAAATAACAGTATATCTCAATTAGCTGTAGATAACAGTATATCTCAATTAGCCATAAATAACAGTATATCTCAATTAGCTGTAGATAACAGTATATCTCAGTCAAGTTAATGGCAGTCCATTAAAATGTACTTCTTTTCAGTGATTCACTGGTTATATATTAATACATCGATATCTAGCTTTCTTGTATGGTATAGAATCATTGTCATAATTTTATTTATACATAGTTTCGTTTAGAACATGATGTATGTTCTATTATTCATTATTCTATGATAGGCATTTAGAGTGTGATGTGCATTCTTTACACCTGCCAATATTTCTTAGTGTGCTAGTACGATACTGCAGTTCCATGTAACTATTCAGATTGTATGTATATGTGAGTGATTCTATTTTAATATTGCACATGTTAATATTCTTAATGGTGTCTGTCCGATTCTAAATTTCTTTCTAACTGACTAAACTAAACACTGTTAAATATCATACTGGTCAAACATTTAACATCTTAGAAGTTACAGTGTAGCCCAATGAAAGTTGCATGTACACTGCTAGCATGATGCAAGTTGCAGATAAAGTAATGTCCCATTAGAGGGTGCTGTGATATATGACTGAAAACAATGACTGTGGGTCCAGTACACATTCTGATCATGAGGAAGTGATCTATGGATTCACTCCTGTGTGTCTTATTAGCAACATAGAATTTAAT
>JAECUM010016572.1:0-45741 GCA_016617855.1 Megalonaias nervosa | reverse complement strand
ACCAAACACCCCTAAATACAATCCACAACACCTTGTATAGTGTGTAAATACCCTCAACTACTATCCAACAAAAAAGTTACAGTGTAAAAGAATGGAGATGAAATCACAAAAACATATCATCAAAACACACCAAAGATAAGTTCAGTATGTGGACATGAAGGCAAATTCCTCAAATTCAGTACTCAGAATTGAAAGAAAATAATACCAAAATCTACTGGAAGAATGTGAAAAGAGTATGTCGATGCAATTTGTTTTCAACAAATAAAATACAAGAAAACACCATTTTTGGGGGGAAAATTAACATGTTTAGTAACAATAAGAATCTTTTCTAACACATAACAGCAATACAAACTGGCAACATCGTAGAGTCAGACTACACTTCCAATGATCTAAATCACTGTCATTTTGCCATCGATATACATTTCATTTCTGTGCTAAAGAAAAGAGATAGCCATATATGTCACAAAACCATCTTCCCATTTTATCATCGCTTCTAGAATACTCACGATCAAAACAAGTCACTAAATGTTCTGAGGAAAAACCAAGATTGTGTTGATGAAGATAATACACACAATATTGTCCACACATTCTGGAATATAATCCTTGTAATTACACATTATTGAATCGAGTCAATACAGCATTTCTTCTCATAAAGTCTATGATGTCGTCTTCCAGAGGAAGTAATAATTAAGAAGGTCTAAATATTCCACACTGTGTTCATTGGGAATAAAGATGGCTACCCAATGGGTCCTGGACAATGAACGTCCCCTGTGTTGACGACACCAGCTTTAATATCTTTAAGTTTTCAATGGAGAAGTTCATCTTTAACACACATCACAAGATTCCAAGTGGATGTGTAAAAACTGTGAGTCAGCATGTAATAAAGTTCCAAGCTATGCACTCATTTTCTCTGCTTTTCTTCATAGCTAATGTGTGTGTGTGGGTGTGATTTGGATTTTAAATGTAGCTTTAACAATTTTTCATTCATACAGCTACGATGTCTGCAGTGGGGCAGTTTATAGTGATGTCTAGCACTGGGGCATCATGCTGCAGACATGTAGCATAATGTCCCACCCAACCACATTATCCTGACACCAGGCCGACCAGTCCTAACACTAACCTCTTAATGCTGAGCGCCAAGTGAGGCAGCTGTTAGTACCATTTGTTTTAAGTCTTTGGTATCACTCAGCTGGGGATCAAACCCACAACCTCCCACATCCTAGGCAGACGCTCTAACCACTAGGCCACCGGAACAGTCACAGCTAATGAAAATTCATCAATATACATATGACGTTTTCCTTGAGAAGTTCTGTCAAGTAAGTTGATGAAATCTCTGCACTCTGTTTCTTGAGAGCTTCTATATATAGAAGGCGGTATGGATGGATGGATCCATCTATACCACCATATATATAGAAGCTCTCAAGAAATGGAGTGCTGAGACTTCATCGACTTACTTATCCATATTACCTCTCTCCATAGGTTCTTCGTGTTTCATCTTTTCTGATGGTCTAGGATCATATATACAGTATAATACTGACACTGTTAAAATATGATTCACTAATTGGAAGATAATCAAGATGTATAAATTCACAGTAAACGTCATATGTGTTTCCACCTTCCTTGTAAGCAGTGATAGCAGAATCAACTTTTAAAGGAATGTCTCAGAGTAACGGATAGGTTGTGTGCTCTACCATGTTGTACTTAACCATATCAGATTACACAAACAATAATTTAGTCCTTTGTTCAGTTCGACAGGAAAGTGAAGATACTTGCAGAATCGATCATTGTTGTTGAATGTATTTCATATGAGCGAGAGAAGTGCATCCACCAAAAATAAAAACAAACTGGGACAAAACATAATAGACATTAATCTGCCATCAGAAAAAATTCATTTTAAGACGATGAGCAATGTTATGGTAATCTGTGAGTACACTTTTGCAAGCATTCTCCAGCATTTTGCAAACTCATCATTAAAAATACCTTTGAAGCATTAAAATAATAGCATACAGGAATTCTTATGGCATGAGTGGTAAGCCAAGGACTGGCTGGTTTGGGCTTTTTGTGGATTTGTTGAAATCATGATCATATTTATCCAACTGTTCTTGATCCTGTTCATTCAGGATATCGAAGACCAAACTGTTTTGGCCTTTGTTGATACTGAAGACTTGAGTAGTTTTGAATGATTTCTACCAAAGCAATGTCCCAAGGAGATTCGTGATTCAAATTTATGGCTTTAGTAATCTGTGAAACAAAATAAGGTATTGCTGAGAAAGACATCTATTGATCTATCATAATTGTTTTTCTCCTTAATGCAACCTCAAATTTGCAATTGCTGCTCTAATGACACAGTACATTACAAAGATTTGGCAGATACAATTTGCTTTTAAGGAGCATGTTCTCCACACCACACCTACAGAGGATTATTTTGAAGTTCTTGAAGAAAGGAACTCTGTGAAGGAGAGGTGGCTGATATGTTTAATGGCATAATCACTTCTTTTTGTTGTTGATGACCTTTGAAGTGGCAATCCAAGAACAAAAACTAAATGGATACCCTTTTCAACTCATTTGCACTTCCTAAAGTCGGCATTTGCCCACTTTTACATGTTCCTCGATCGATAATGCTTTCAATATCGTGCATGTGGCAAGTAAAATGTTCCCTTTAGCACTTATCCATTCATTTCTTCCAAGTTATACACAGGAGGATCACGTCCACACGTGTCCAATGAGTCATGAAACAATTTGTTTGCCCAATTAGTTAAATAAAACTTGTCACAAGTGCATTTTGGGCTTTACAATGTAAATCCAATCCAGTTTTAAACACCATTGCATTCCATTTCTCGTTAGGTAATGTTCCAAACAATCAATCAAAGACCCACATTTTGTTATCTGGGGTCAATTCTTAGGGTGTATATTCAATGCTATGATAATATGATTGATTGTAAGCTTTGGAAAGATGTATGCCTATGTATTTAGGAGTGTGTTGATTTGTAAAATATTTCCACATACATTCTTTCAAAGTTCCTTGAAAGGGTTACATGACATTTGCTTTTATTTCAAGATTTTTAATTCCTTTAAAAAGCTTGGTTCAAAAATTTGGTTTCTCTGTTTCCTTGCCATCAAAAAGAGATAATGAAACCAGTTTTAAAACTTGAACCAATTCTGAACATGTTTTAGAAGTCAGAGGAACAAACCCAAGGTGATTTTGAAAATACGTTAATGATTGTCCACTGCTATCAGCTAAATATGCTTAGCATTGACGACTGATGGAAGCTACTTTGTTGACACCTGTGGAAATTTTCATTGAATGGGTTTGTGCAGCTTTTACACCAATGTTCTTGTAACCATTGTCACATATCATGCAAACATACACTTTTAAGTGTGGTTTTAGCAGCACAATACAATTTTCCAACTCTTCCGTAACCACAGCATGTGCAGGATTGTAGTAAATTCTGGTTCAAAGTGTCTCCATAATGCGGTTTACTGTTGCTGTTGTTGTTGCTGCTGCTCATTAAGTCATGCACTGTTCTATACTGCTCTTAGCTTGATGTTCATGCGAGCAATAGGAATAAGAGTTTGGTTTTTGGGTAATGACTTTAATCTTGTCTTTTTCACTTTTGTCTTACCTTCTTTCTTTTTTCCTTCTGTTGATGAAGGTGTTGACAGATTGTTTGGATTCAAGATTTGATTTCTTCTTGTCTGGGAATAGTGGATGATGTCAACAAGGATGCTGCAATTTTACTAGGTATAACAGCAGATGGAGTCAGCAACACTCCTCTTTTGTATTTTTTATCCATCCATGTGACTGTGTCTGTCTTAGTGTAGTTTTTGTTATTCTTCACGTTTCATAATAATCTTGAAATCTTTCATAGTAATTTTAGCTGTTTCATTTCAAGTCCTCTGGTGAAATAGCAATAATTGTCCATACTGTTTTGATTTTCACTTTCTGAAAAATTGGTTCGGTCCATCGATGACTGTAATTACTGTTGTAACTATGATATCTCTGTGAGATTATGAGGCAAATGAGATGTCCGTTGTTTGTGCCAACAATGGAACTAAAGCGAGTTTTCATCCTTCCATAAGATCTAAAAGTACATGTTTTTTTTTATCATCTTCCAAATCATTTCATGAACCCTCCTAAAAAGGTCAAACAATCAATCCTAACAAAGGAGCAGCTACTTTTGACAATGGTCCTATCAAGAGGGGTAGAAATCCTCTTTGTTGAAGGAATATTTTTTTAACTTTGACTGATGGGTATTTTCTTTGTCACCATTTGGGGATGAATGTTCTGACGTTTTCCTAATGGTAGTTTCTATATCTTGGAAAAAAGTCTCGTTCATTTCAAAACGTTCAAACAATTTTACAAACAGTATCGTTGTTTCTTCATGTGCTTTTTCAATAATTTGTTTTCTCACTGGGTGATTGGATTTGGACAGAACTTACAAAACATCCCAATGGTCTTTTCCATTGCCTGATGGAAGGTTGTTTCTTGGGATGAGGAGGAGGATGGTGTGCACTTCTCAGTGACATTTTTTGTTTCAGCAGCAAACCCATGTAAGTGAATCTTATCTCACACTTCCTTTTTATACTGGAATTCATCTTCCCTGATTGTTGGCACTTCATACTAACTTCACTATGGGAAACAATTGAGATGAGGTGCTTTTAACGGACTAAATTAATGACTGTTCTTATTTGGATGAATCCAGTAAACTTTGTAACACAGCAATTACGTCTTGTCCTTTTGTCTTTAAGAAGATGCCAGTTTTATTTAGCTGCAACATCAATCACTAAAGCAGTATAAGATGATGTTGTTGCGGAGAAGTAGAGGTTCCTTTAAAAATGCATTTCCATTTTTTTTCATCAAGTTGGGAAGCACTGATCTTAAATCAGGTTTGGTATGAACAGCGAAGACGTATACATGGCAGGAGACACTGCAACAGCGTGGAGTTGTTTTCTGGAGTATGTGCGAGTCCTAGCAACAGCATGTCATTTTCTGGTAAGATATGTTTTTGTTTTCTTAGTACTTTTTGTCTTGGGGATTTTCTTTTTCTTGTGAGAGTGTGAACTTGTTGCACTGCTCTTGTTTTTGTTCTACCGTGTTATGGTGGATCTGGCTTTTCTCGTTTCAGCTTTTGCATTGGGATCTTATTTTCAAAGGGAGCAAATAATGACACCTCTATACGAACCACTTCCACTAGGTTTCAAACTTACTTTATGTTTAAAAAAAACAAACAACTTTGGTTAAATGGGTAAGTGAATGATACCTTGAAGTAATTGACATGCTGACAAAATAAACCATCGTAATTCTTCTTGGAGACTCAACTGTAATAAATGTGTATGGACATTTGCATCTTTTCGTGACCAATGCATGAATCAATTTGGCATGAGGATGAGATTAAACTGATGTTATGTTGAACACTTTTAGAAGGAAAAGAAGAAAATGATGTTTTATAGTTTATATTCAGCCTGATGCCAAAGGTGACATGTTAATGACATGATCTTCTTGGCACCAGTGGTGAAACAAATTAACACAAAACTTAAACAATTAGGATTGGTAGGTTTTAAATTGATGCATGAATATATATGGGGTGTCTGAATGCTGTTGCCATACACAATATTCAGCCAAAGTGTTCCCAACTGTTAAGTTAACACATGTATTTGAGATTTATCTCTTGGACTTTTAAACAATACCACATAATGGGCATTGAGACTGGTTGCACGATGTGTTTTAATTTGTATTTTAATTTGTTGAAATAAATTTTGAGTAATGTAAATAATACTAGAATCACGATGATGTCCTTTTCGTGTAAACTAAAGTTTATTTCTTCTTCTTTTCTCCTAAGATGTCATCAAAGATGACAAGATGTGTTTGCCTTCTGCAAATGAAATAGATTCTTCTTGAATTCAAAGTTAAGCATGATCAAATCCATGTTTTTTGTTTTGTTCTTGTTTTGGCTTTCCTTGATTTCTTTCTTGAGTTCATTCCCATATTTTAGAATGTAGCACTGATTCTCAAAGTATATGAATTGCTCACAACATCGACTTCTTTTCTTTCCTAGACAAATGTGCGTTTTTGGATTATTCGTTCGAATAAGACTTCTACAAGTGGAGCACAACCTCAATAATAGTTAAGCACGTGTTTTTGTTGTTAAACATGTTCATCTGATGTTGTTCCTAACAAGCAGGACTGACAAGGTTCTTTTGTAAGTAGAGAAATGAATGCGTTCTTTTTCTTCAGGAATGCAAGATCTGGAAGCTAAACACCCACAGCATCACTCACTGCCATGAATGTGTTAGCCGCAACTGCAAATCTCTGGTCACATTTCTCAGAATAATAGGTGCACCCAAAAATTCATGTCATTTTGATAATGGCATTGAAATGCTCTTGATGCTGACACAATGAATGTGTTTTCCATCGGGAAAATCTAGTCCTCAAAACACGTATACAAAATTTGTAACAATATTTGTAACAATGAAACCCACAAATCCGTAATTAAAACTGCTTCTTTCTCTGATGGTACTTGATATATGAACTCTTTAAACTTCACCGTTATGGGCAAGTGGTTGTTCTAAAGTTTCTAGAAGTCACTTTTCTCATTAAATTAAATATGAAAATAATGTCGTCATCATGTCTTGGTTTTCCTCTTCAGGTTCCTTCTCAGGAAAGTGTGATCATTTTATCTTTATTCCAAAATTTTATTTGACTTAAGTTTACACACTCGCTCACTTTAAAAGTATATATTCATTCATATTTCAGACTGTGGATAAGTCATCCTTCTCATCAGAGATTTACACTGAGTCATGCGAAAGTATACTTCCAATAATACTAGGGATTATTCCACTTGAGATAAAAGTCAAGATACTTGATATGTCTGTTAAGAGAAAGGATTATGGAATGTCCACAACATTCAAGAAAAGAAAGACTGGAGAAATGAGAGACAAAAGTAAAGACACATATTATCAATGTTAGGAGAAAGGACATTTGTCTTGAATGTGTCCCCCCCCAAAAAACAAGCAGGAGGAGAAGAGTTCCACAGAAACAGAAGAAGCCGCCAAAATCGTCAAGAAATTCAAGAAGGCAAGACCAACGGAAGACACTGAAGAGGAAGAACCTTTGCCAGAAAAGAAATTCAAACGAAGAGACAGACAGTGAAATAAATAAAGAAAAAATGAAATGTACTTTTGTGATATGTTATGAAATTTCTTTTTGAATTTTAATCAAAGAGAATATAACAAAGAAAAAAGCATAAATATATATTTGTCCTGATTTGTTTTGTTTGTATGGATAAGATACCTAAACACACTCACACACAAACAATTGAAGCATGGGAAGAGATTCAAAGTTTTACTTGATTTGGCAATCACTGAGTAGTCTAAGAGACACAGGTGGCACTGGAAAGGAGCACTGGCATTTATTCTGATTAACAACAAAACTTAAGTACTTTACAGCATCTGCTTTTACTGTTGTAATCCTTATGCAAAGCCAAATCCGGCTCCACCCGTTGCCATTGTGTTTGGTTTGAGAGTAACTGCTGCTGCTATTGTGGTGAAAGTGGATGTATTGAATGAAGGTTTATACATATTGGCACATGAACGTCTCATTCCTTTGGATTGAGATAAATAAGTCTGCTACATTTCTCCTACATACTTTAACTCTTTAAAAAAGCTCAGTAACAGGCTCGCCATTTAGTTTTCACTGCCTTCCTTCTGCCATTCACAATTCAAAGTTTTCATCTTCTCTTCTTCTAATTTCTTTTATCCTCCTTTTGTTATTGTTGTTAAACAAATGCTTCTTCTGATTTGTTCCTGATGTTGTTTACAATTTTCCAATTCTTTCTTCTGTTTCTTTCTGAAATCATATAGCAATTGAAATGATGGAGAAGGAGATGAAGGTAGTACTACCATCACAGGTAAAAATTCTTGCGGAGAAGATAGAAAATCAGCCAAAGCTAACTGGAAGTCATCCCCCTCTGAAGAAGAATACTGTTTACAGCTGCAGTAGCACCAGTAGTCATAGTACTATCATTCTGAGTATATGATGAATATGAAGCAGGTGCAGCCCAATACACAGTTTTCTTTTTATAGCCATAGGTACTGTACTTGAACATTTGTCACAATGGTAAACTGATGTAATGCGGGGTGCCTATATTTTGAAAGTGACGTCAAGTGTCCGCTCTCTAACTGAATTTTGCAATGAGAGTTTTCATTGGTGGAATATTTCAATTTGTTTTGACCAGATCCTAGACTATTCCTGCTCTCAAGACAACCCTAGAAAGATCACAAGTGTAGAGTCCTCAACCATTGTTTCGGGAATGCATTTCCATCTGGACTACCCCATGTATGTGAAGCCATCATTAGCCATTACCAGGATGAGACACACAGTGATATGAAAAAGAAGGATTTGTGTGGAGAAGCAAGGGTGCCTGAAGCCGGTCTTACTCTACAGACTTGACGCGATACAAAGTTTGAATAGAAGAAGATCAGTGCAGCAATGCCTCTTGTGTTAACCGACTTTGGTTAACAAACTCCAATGGCCCTTATCATGGCCACCAATATCTCTACAAAAGAGCAATACAAATCGTTCGCTAATTTTTGTACTTAATTTTGTGTATGTTTTATGTATGTCATGGCTTTCAGAAAAAACTAAAACTTAAAACCCTTACCCTTTTCTCTTCTTAGTGGTGATATGTTTGAGAGCTTATGATAGTGTGTCAATAAGACACACTAAAATGAAGACTAAAAATTATTTTAAAAAAAGACTCCTACACCAAAAGATCAACAAATTATAGCAGAGACTTGAATTATTTGTTTTGATTTGCTTAAATGTCTAAGCTCCATTTATTTGGTTAATAGCAGTGCATGTGACACAGGCTTTATATGATTTTTAGCTGAATAGCCCAACCAGTTGCATGATAAACTATGATTTAAGGTGCATAAATTAAAAACTGGAACTAAAACTGAACCACTATAAGAAAGTGTCTTACCTGAAAGTCTGACTGTTCCTCTTTAATTTCACAGCAAATCCCAAACAACAGCACAACCCAGAGTAAAATCACTGAACAAATGAAGACAAGAGATATTATCTCCACAATGCTCCAATATTTCTGGAATACAGGGTGTGATATAGTTTGCATGAACCCAAGGCATAGGTTGGACAGAACCTGTTGAAAATAAAAAGAGACAGGAGCTGAAAAAATAATAATGAAAACAAAGAGAATTGGAATTTAAAAGAAACAATGAAATAATAATAATAATAGTAATAATAGGAAAAAAATGAAATTGAAAAGAATGAATAAAAAAGAATTAATAATGAAAAAAACTTAAACGGAAAAGAGAAAATAATAATGCGAAGAAAAAAAATTTAAATCGAAACAAAACAATAAAATGAGAAAACTAAATTGAAATTGAAACAAAACAATAAAATGAGACAAAAGCTACAAAAGTTTTTAAATGATTTTCAAAATGACTGTGCCCCAATTAATGAAAGAATTTATTGTTTAGAAAAACAATTATGTGAAAACACTGCTTTCAAAATCAAAGCCTTCTGAATGAATAATTAAATTGTCAAAAAAGTTTTTTTAATTGTAAAGTCTCTTCAAGATTTAAAATTTTCTTTATTAAAATTACTTTAAATTGTGCATCTTTAATTGGTGTGTGTGAGACAGAGAGAGAGAGAGAGAAACAGAAGTGGGGGAAGCGTTTGTTCTTTAGTGAGATCCTAATGCATAAAAATTATGTATGTCATTGTTTTATTGATCTAATATATTCCAGTACATTATAGTTTGCATCAAATACATTGCTGCTTTTTAAATATCTAATGTTAGCATCTGCTTTATAATCAATGTAAAATTAAAAACAAACAATTTCAGAAGTACGTGTATGTATATATACCAATTACCTCAAATATAACGTGGTTATTTGCATTACAAAATGTCCATGCTGTCGTCCTGAAATGGAATTAAAACATGTCTGAAAAAAGAAATAGTAAAAAAATTATTTTGAAACTTATATCTTGCATGTATCCTACATTTAAAAGAACATTGATGAAAAGATCAATGAGTTGCTATAAACAGTCAAATATGAAGCTTATCAACTGCTACAATTTTTTACAATTTAAAATGCAGAGTCGATACACTGCTTCTCAGTAGTTCATCCATTTTCATACCTTTTCCTTTTAATATAATTAGTATGTTTCTTCATTTCAGCTCCAAAACATTGTACACAAGCTCCAATACCTTATGCTACAGAGTTAAGTGTGTTTCTTCCTTTATGTCAGAGTTCTTTCCATGTACTTTAGCAATTCCAGTCTTTATGGACTGTTGGTGAACTTTTTTTATTTATTTATGTATGTATCTACCAGCAGTAGTGACTGCATTTTCTGTGTGTGTGTGTGTGTGTGTGTGTGTGTGTGTGTGTGTGTGTGTGTGTGTGTGTGTGTGTGTGTGTGTGTGTGTGTGTGTGTGTGTGTGTGTGTGTGTGTGTGTGTGTGCGCGCGCTTGGGGCCATCGTTTTTACCTGTATGGACGGAATACAATGACCAAGAGAAGATAAAGGCCAGTAAGTGTAAGCTGGCCATAGACCTGTACAAATGGGCTGAAAATAATAAGACATTATATCAGCTGTTATATGTGATGCAACTGTGCTAGAAATGCATGGTATGTTCCTGATTTTTCCATCCATAATTGGGTCAGTACATCTGCTTTTGATGTCTTCAATCTTTCACGAGAAACATCCAGACAGAATGCTGAATAAGCGACAAATACATAATCTCCACTGACACCAAGGGAAAATAAACTCTCGTTACAACAGCCTACCCATGTCCACCTATTGTGTCATTGTAACGAACCTGTTGTTGGAAAGATCATGCATTGATTTAAAGGATATGAAATATAAAGCTATACTTTGTATATTATCATAATTATCTTTATAATCTTACATGAAAATTTTCATACACTGAAAAATTCAATTTTCAAGAAATTAAATGCTTACATACTATTTTCTGACATATTCCCAGTAAAAAGAAGTTTAAAAGTTGGAAACAACAATGTCATTGTAAAGGATAATATGCAACAGAAATATGCATCTTAGCAGTAAATAAATGACAGTTTTGAAACATTTAAATTTCAAAATAGTACCATATTTTGAAACACTGTTAATGAATCTAAATACTGACAGCAATTAAAATGATAGCATTCTCTAACTATTCAATACTCCAAAATAAACACAGAATTTCTGAAGCACTCATAATTTATAAAAAAAAATGCACAAATAACTCCGACTCAAATTCTAATTTATTGATTGAGCATTGAGTAGAACGTGTCTAATTTACTGATTAAGCATTGAGTAGAACGTACAAAAGTTTTAAAAATTTGACACAAAAGATATTAGCACCAGGCTGTATTGTGATAGATTTATCAGATTTCAGAGAGGTGATACATACATTTCATGAGTTTATCATAAAAGAACAAGTTTGGATGGGATAAATATTCGGTCAAAGTTAGTTGCGTTACGAAATAACATTAAAGAATATATAATGTAAAGTTATTTGTCAGTTTCAAACATCAATTAAGATGTCCTACAATATTATACAAAAGATGAGGGTTTACAGATTACTTTCACTGATGACAGCACCAAAATAATCATCATCAATCCTGGTATCAAGATGGTTAAAACAGAACCATATCAAAAAGGAATGAATCACGTTTTTATATTGATAACAAAACAATTTTTTATGTGGCTAAATTTACAGTACCACTCAAAGATATCGTCAATGTAATGAAGACAATCTACAAAGACTTGCCCGAAAACAAATTTTATTAAAACAGCACTTGGGGACTCATGATATAAAGCAACTGTGTTTGAAAAATAAACCATTAGAATGAAAAATTTTGATGCAATATGAACTTATTAGTATGTTTGAAAGATTTTAAAACATGGCTTGTTGATAACACCTAAAGACAATGTGTTTTCCAAATGTTATCATTTTAAATGCATGATCGGTATTTAAGACACTTTCCTATCATCATGAAAGTTCAGTTGCCTGCACAAATGTCAATCAATTGTGGGAACAAAATAAAACAAGACTGAAAGAAAACAAGAATTTCAAAATATTAATAAATATTTGCAAAGGGCTACTGTCTGAACTTTATGATGGAAATAATTAAAATCAGGCAAGTACTTGTAGTTTATCTCGTGGTTTTCAAAGTGGAAGACTTGAAGGGAGCTGATGTTGAAGGCATGTTTAACAAAGAATTATCTCTACACAAGAAACTAAGTGGCTTATGAAAAGCTGAAACACATATGAAAACCAAACTGTGAACAGCAGCAATTACATACTTGTCAAAAGGAGACGATATACTGAATTGCTGCATAGCTGGGAACCAGTAGAAAAACATTTTCCGTTAATATAGATGACAGAAGCAAATTGCATGGCTACAAGTATTGAATTTCTGAAGATAATGTAACAGATGTCATAAAGAAGCACATTAGGAAAGGAGGGAAGCACAGCATGAAAATCATGAGAATGTGTGTTAGATCAAACCTGAGGAGAAAAGGTAGTAAATCCCAAAACGTCACAATTAAACAACAAAATGGAACATGTAAAAAGTATGATAGGTGACCTGAATGTCAGCATTGTCCTAGAATGGTAACGAATGGCATAACTGAAGAAATACAAACATAAAATTTTAAAACATAAAATTGATTCCAAATATACATCAAATGAAAAAATATATATAAAAAATTATAGACGAAATGCAATATATATATATATATATATATATATAGATAGATATGTATTACATTGTATAAGAAGGAGAGAGATGCAAAACAAATTTAAACAAAGATATGATATTCATTTGGTATCGCAAATGGGGACATGAACAGAGAGTATGCACAACAATTAACAGATAAGTACATTTCAAATGGCAAAAAGCTGAAAGAGGAACAGTGTATTTACACTAGAAAGCCAGTTTCATACACAAAGTGTAGGCAAACATCCTCCATGAGCCTCATTTTTAGCTTATATAGAGATATATACAGTTTGTCCAACAACTAAGTTTAATGTAATGAATTGGTTAACTTGCATGAAGCAAGTTGACATAGTGACAAAAGTTTACATACTGAAACTCATTTCTTTGTACAAACAAACCATAACACATTTTAATAACAAACAAGAACCCTATCAAGAGGAAATGCCCTATACACTGGTCTGCAGAAGAAAGAAAGACAAAACAATAATCGACAATTTTGAAAACTGCATAAAAAGAAGCACAATATCATTGCAAACAGATTAATTGCCAAGCATTTCAAATTTCAGATCATTTTAAGAGCAGCCATGAGACCTATGTTTATAGAAATGGATCTGGCCTGGAGAAAAAGCTCTGACAATAAAAACATTTGTATAGAGCTCTCCGATATTATAGTCCTTAGACCGACAAGATGTATGATAATCCATGCCACATCATAATATGGTGCGGATATGCTGGCAAGTGGATACGATCTGGTTCACATTCCCATGACTGAAACAGAACGCAAGTGAAGCTTTGGCGAGGAATCCAAAGATGGATTGGTGCCCAATTCCTCTCTCTTTTTTGATGAAATCTTAGAATGGTAATTATTATTCTGAAATAAACTTCCAAACTGTAAAGAAGTGATTGATTGAAATGTTAATACCTCATTAACTTGAAATGTCTTTGCTATAACTAGAAATGCATGTTATCAATGTCTGCAAGTTGATGATTGTCCAAAAACGGCAAACTATTAAGTTAAAGAGTGGAGTGGTTGCAAAGAAATAATATTACATATGATCATGATGAAAACGCTCTGAAATTATCTCTGTTTGGACTCGGTAAGCAAAGCAAAATTAAAACAATACACATCATCAACAAACTTCTCAAAGAGTGTGATCACGCTGCTCTGAGCTTCCACCATATCAAGTGGATCTTATTGAAATAAGGGGAGGGGGTGTAATTTAGACACATACAGCACAACGTATTGACAGACAAAAATGGGAAACATAATTAACGCAAGTGAAAAAATGAATGAATTGTACTAGAAAAATGAAATTGCTTTAGACAGTGCACTGCATCATCCTTAAATCAAATGAATGAATGAATGAATGAATGAAATAATAATTGCATGAATGAATGAATGAATGAATGAATGAATGAATGAAATAAAAATTGCAGGAGGAAAGTGATTTGTTGATATGCACATTTTCATTGTTTTACGAAGTTTCATGGTAATCCAACAAAACTTGCAGGACTTGTTGAACTAACAAGATCTACCGCTACATGAGAATAGGGCACTAATTCTAACAAAATTTGTGGGAGCAAAAGTTACTTGTCGATATGCGCTCAAGGGACAACCATAAATTTTTTTTAAAAAAAGCTGCAGGACTAATTGCATTAAATAGTGCTGGCAGACCAGATGAACAGACACAAGGATTGCTATATACTCCAGCCTCTACAGAGGGAAACAAAGCCTTACCCAATGGGATAGGTGTCTGTCAAGAAAAGGCTTATCAGAATTCTTAGCAAAACAATCGCCTCCCAAAAGCAGTATCGGTTGTTGTATGCATCATACACGGGTCTAAAATACAAACAGTAAACATAGGTGTGAGACATACTATAGTATACTTGTCCATCAATGTATAATATGAAAGACTAGTGGAGTTACTTTGCAAGACTAAAACTGACAAGAAAGTAATGCTAGGAGGCAAAAAATGGACACATATATAAGCTCTACAAATTTCCTTTATTGTCAGCATATTTTTATAAAGGCCTAATTTTGGCCTGTCTCTTTATCAAATGGGCAATTCTGAAGTGTGGATGGCTTTACTGAAACAAAATCTCTCTCTCTTTAAAAACACAAAATCCTCAAAGTATGGTCAAAATGTGTAATATAAATTGCATTCCCTCAAAAAGTCAAATATTTTCTCAGATGGTACATCAACAGAAGGTTTCTTCCTTGTGTTTATATTACACACTCAAGAAGAATGTGTTTCACTGTCAGTGGACACTGGCATTACTCTGGTGATCGGCACAATACCGTTTCATCTCTGCAATATTTACAGCAGAAACAAGAAACCAGAGCAACAAAGTGAGATGATGGAGCAACACTTTACAAAGTTTGAGTTGGAATTTGCAAGAGCTGGGGGACACACACACACACACACACACACACACACACACACACACACACACACACACACACACACACACACACACACACACACAACAGTACCATGCATGGTACTCATGATGACAAAAGGCTCTAGATGAAGAAAATCAATTTTATGATGACTACATCACCACATATGGAACTGTAACACCGTACTCATGTACCATTACCTTTAGTCAGTTTCCTTTTCAATTATTTACATCTGTTACATACAATTCTCTATGATGAAAGAAGCGTGAATTATCATGATGGTTTTTAGATGCGACAGGATAATTATATGGGTTATGTTCTAAGTCAGTTATATTTATTATAGAAATATCGTCAAGGTTATAAAAAAAAGACTATGTTACTTACGCTCTGCTCCACCTCTTTCCTAGTCTTAAAGAAGTGTTCTATCATAAAAAAAACTATTCCTTCAATGCAAAAATGAGCAATCATTAGCATAAATATGTGAAAAGTTCAGCATTTCATAACATCTTGGGACAACATAATCTTTATGACATGCAAATAATAGTCTTAAAGGTTTTCTCACCTGTATGAAATAACCACTTTCCTAAAGTTCTGAATGATTTCTTAATGAAGGTAAGAGCAAGATCAATGAAAAAGTATTATTTATCATACTAACATCAACAAATGATAAAGAAATATGGTATTATGGGTAATACATTTTCTTGAGTCTAAGAGAACAAGCAAAGTTTTCTAGAATATATCAAATATAGATGTTCAAGAAACAAATTACTCATCGAGTTTAACATTATGTGAATGTTTTACTCAAACCTGTCAAATTTTTACATGAAGTCTCAAATCATTTGCATTCTTCAACGAGTATTGCATTTGACTAAACTAAATTCTAAAATTTGGATGATCCAACACATTAATTTTTAAGTATTTGAAATAAATTATAATATTTCTATGCTGCAAATTTATTTAAAGGAGATACTGATTTGATGACAAATGGGTATCTACCCATATTTCATCCTGTCTGTGTCCAGTAGGTTCCATTTCCGCTGTCGTAGGGTGAAGAAGACCAACAGAAAGGGAAAGAGGAGTGAGAATACCACCAAGTAGATGACGGCAATGAATTGTAGAGTCTGGTAGAAAAAGTATATATGACTAATTACAATATTTCAGATATACATGCAGTTAAAACAGAATATCTAATAGTTGGCACGATCCCATATAATAAGCGAAGAAAACTCAAGGTCTTGAATATTTGTGGTTTCCAAAGTGTTAAATTTTTAATACTACTCATTATAAACGCGAGTTTTACACCAAACAAGAATTACAATGTCCGAGAAACATGGAATTAAAGAAAAAGAAATCATTTTTTATAATAATTATGACAATTATTGGTAGGGAAAAAAAATGAAAAGAATGTATTTCTTATACAGCAATACAGCTTTAAGATCGATTTGAAGTTTGCAGATGCTGGCTGTCTTTTAGGCCCTGTAATTAGACAAAATGTTTTAGTCACCCCTTTAACGATCATTGCTTTCTAAAAATGTTACTTCTGTATGCATATCAATATATAAAATACATGTAACTATTGAGAAAATAGGTTCCAAGCTTACTGTAATAATAAAAGTTTCATGCAACAGAAGATGATCTATAACACAGAGGGTACCTGAAAGATGAATTCAGCACAGGAGCGTCCATTGTCCAATAAGTATACATCCTTTGTGAGGTCCAACACCAGTTCCTACTTGGGGTAAATAATAGGGAATTTTCAAGATGTATTTGAGACCTACATCAAAACGTGTTTTTTTTCCTACGATTTCTCAATGTGACACAAATGACATCTTCCAGTTCTGCATTTGTCTGTTGCTCCAGAACAGTAAGTGATGACAGGTTTGAGTGAACTGATTTTCATCTGACTGTGTGTTTCCTGTTATTTTGAAAAGTAATATGTCAGATGCCTTACAGCATGTCCTTACCGAGTGAATCAAGCATTACTTGAGATAGTCTGGCTTTAGTCTGATGTTTCCCCCATTTTCAAGGACCCCAAGACAATCATGTGCAAACATAGAAACAGTGCCAAATACTTTATCGTCATCGGATCATGCTAGCTCACACTGCATTCTTACCGTATTTCATGCATTTTTTTGTACCCTTTAATTTTTCATACAAAATCCAGTTATCAAACTAATAATTATTTAAATGAATCATATTTTTTCGTACATATCACTTTGTATTTTTCAAAAAATCCTTTAAATTATATGACATAACATTTCTAATAAGAAGATTTACATTTACAAAAACAATCGAAGATACCGTATCGCCATTTTGTTTTTTACAAAAATTTGTAATGACTTGTTGCTGAGAAAATACAATGATTGATGCATTAGCTCTCATATTGTCATTACAATATCTGTTGGTGTTATTAACAACTGGACAAAGGCCTTCACAGAACATAATCTTTAATTATCATTAATTAGTTCTCCTTATTAAGTCTGTCACTGTAACAAAACACCACATGCATTTTAAAATGAGTTCGGAAGCCTGGTGATGTTTTCTTATCCAACAAAAATTATATCTGAGTACAAAAGTGAATGCTAAAGTGAAGACCACAGACCAATGATGAACTAGTCTTATTGTTTCTTTATAGTCGCACAAAAATAAATTATACAAACCTTGTCATTTTCTATCGTCAATTTGAAAGTCACAGACTCCTTTAAATCGATTCGTACATATACAATCTTTAAAGTGCTTCTACTGTTTTGACTTGGATATAATTAACATTTTGTTATGAGTCTATTATACCCCTCTACTGTTATCTTTATTGGCGAGTTTGAATAACAAGTAATGTGTATGACTGCTGGTCTTTACAACATCTGCTGTATGGACAATGGCCTCAATAGCACATTGACAGATTTTCAGTTCCCTTAAGAGAGCCTCATTTCCTTGCTGGCAGCCTTGCTGATTTGACCTCTTCTGTCAAATCTTGTCCTCTATCTAGTTTCAAGTGGAATAACCAAAGCTCTAACCATATTTAATTCACATGTAAATAACACTGCATAGCCATGTGGTTATTGTAACAATGTATATCGTAATTAACACAAGAATGAATTGTTGACTTAGAGGTGTTTATTGATAATGGAATATAGTTGTGTCCTAATACAAGAGGATTATCACAACTGTCAGGTAACTGGAAATAGTCTTTTTTCTCTTTGCAAAAGCTACAATTAAAAACTGCCCTGATTAAATAGTCTTGTACACTGCCAAAATTTTGTTTCATCTCTCTCTTTCTCTCTCACACGCTCGCGCTCATTAACTAAAACGTGTTTTTAAGTTCTTTATATTTTTCATTGTAATTTGAAAATGAGGTTGTTGCTGTAAGAATACAAGTTGCACTTAGTTTCTTGACAACGTGGACTCAGATCGTTGCGTACAATTTACCAATAAATAATACCCATACATGTTCAAGCTATCTTAATCATTTTCCCAACATTACACAACATAACAGCTACAAAGAAATATGCTCTAAATGCAGACAAACTTACACACTGAGACAGTATGCTCTCTCTCTCTCTCTCTGAAAACAATAATCGTTTGGAGTACTTTTATTTTTATTGTAACTGGATTCTTGAGTTGAGAGCAGAAATAGATAGTAAATATACATTTACTTTGTATGTTTGTACCATTAGGTTGTTGAGTAGTGTGTTCCATAGAATTTGTTCGCGTATGATGCCTTATTTTTTGTACACGGTCAGTACCACAAAATGATAATTATCTATTTTACATGTTTTTCGTACACTGAAATTAATAATTATTTTTTTCGTGTACGAAAAATTACATGAAATACGGTACATATATATTACAACTAATATACAAATGCTACAGAGACACAAAACCATTCACTAGCAGCTAAAAAATCAAACTGTAATAGTCACATTGAAATCTTACAACTAACTAAGAAGGCAAAATCTTAGCCAAAGCAAACTATGAGAATAATACTAAACTGGCTCCTTAAAAACTCATGGCGTTATTTAGTAATGCTTCTCGAAATGGACACAAACCAGTTCTAATTTACATAAATCTGGATCATGTAGCCAATGTTTCTGGAAGATAACAATTCATATGATTATTTAGAACAGTTTAACACGCACATGCGCACACACAAAAGAAAAAAACCCCGCAATAGTTTGACCTTAGCTGAAAGTTTAAACAAGCAGAAAACTAAATACAACAAAGCTACCTAACATACAACTGCTGCCATGAGTCTGGGTCTTAGATCCTCTCACTATTGAACGAATCAAACAACACCTGTGTGAGACTGATGAGCTTGATGTTTCCACTATTTCAAAGGACCTCAGAACAGTCGTAGTTAATTAAAAGATTCTTAACCATGCAAATAACACCAATAATGTTCCTCTACTCAACTAATGACAACACATTCACAAGAACAAGACAATAATTTCATGCTTGCATGGTTTTTCAGTATCCACATTCATATATCTTATCAGTACGCTTTTCCAAGCCGATGATCAGTATTTCACACCACATACTGCACAACATGACCAAAGGCCCTAAAACCACAAATACACAAAATTATTGCTATCTCAAATGACCAAACACTTATACGCGAGAGTATCACGAGAGTTCCTTATGTTTAGAAAGTGTGTGTGTGTGCATGTGTGTGTGTGTGATCTACGAAACTAAATACTTTCTTGTACATAGTGTCAGGAATACTGTACATTATGACATCTGCTCCTACTAATTAGGTACTTTGCGGGTCTGAATACAATCTTTCCAACACTGACTCTACATTATCAAACAAATAATCACTCAGATCTAACAAAACGGATACATAAATAAAAATAGCATATACCCTAGGTTTGTTACAGTATTTTCCCATTCTGGCAACATTACGAAGACTTAAAAAAGGCTATTGTCTTCAACTTTTTGTATGGACTTGTAACAAATTATATTATTGCTTACTCATTTGCTGTCAAATTTAAAATTCAAATTTGCTGTAATTTATATTTGCTGTATAATTTGCAAATACAATGAAAACTAGTTCTATTAAAGAAAATCAGTTTTTCAAGAGTCATGTAAAAAGTCTGAGGAGGTAGTGGCATTAGAACCGAATCATAAGTGCTAGCTGGGGAGAAAATGACTTCAAAATGTCAGTCGTTTGCCTTGAAATCCTGTAAACCATGAGATTTTATTTATTAGGACTGATTCTATGTAAGTTACAATGACCAAAAACAAAATAACATTTATTATGCAATGATGATATTCCAGTCGGAGAATGAAATTGTTTGGAGAGTATTATGATTTGCTCAGTAGAATAATGTATTCTTCTTATATAACTTCAAATTAAACTAACAATTCTACTTATTCCCATTTCATTCCTATTTATAATTTTGTACGGTCAAGTCTGGACATGGAAGTAAACATCTAGGATCAGTTTAAATATATCTTTCACTTGGGCACTTGTGCACAAAGAGGCAAATTGTTAGATGCATTAGTGGACCCCTCTACCCGCTCCCCCAGAAGGTTCCTATAAAAAAAAAATTGAAATAATATAAATTAGGTCTATGACGTAGTAAAATGTCCAACATTGTATGTCCAAAAGAAACAGTCCCTGGTACAAAAAACAAAAAAGTTATTTCAATGCAATGCGCTAAAAGAATCAATGAGGATTCTGACCACAGCTATAGTCCGAGTCTATTAACCCGTTTGTTTGTACCCCCCTACCAATTTCAATAACGAAAACATTTAATGTGATAAAAAGTGCACAGAACTAAGTCAACTGAATCATTGATTTATAATTTCTAACCTGACTCTGACCAGAGTGGCACTAATACTGGCATCAACTTGCACCTTTCACGCTTAATGGCCTTTCCATACTAACATGGCGCCATATTGCGTACATTATGGACTAGTTTATTTCCATCAGACAACATAATGATGTAGTTCATCCTGTTCGGTAATTGCCGGATAATTCCTTAAATTACCATAATGTTGAGAGTTTGGAATTATATCCCTTTGCACACATGAATATATTAATGAAACCGCTTGTTAAATTCATGTGAAAGGCAAATTTGTTGTTGTCATTCTTTTCCTTTGCTTGATTCGACACTGTAAATATCGGAAGCTGACGACAGATATATGTACATCTGTAGTCGTGCACACACCCCTTTGCTGAAAATGGACTTGTCTAGGAACTGGAAATGGATCTCGAGCATGTCCGTCTATTATATTGAAAACTTCCGTTAAGCATGAAATGCGCAGACGATGACGGTGTTATGGACATTCTACTCACAGTCTGGTTAGAAAATATAAATCAATGAATGAATTGACTAAGTTCCTTGCACTTTATATCAAATTAAAGGTTTCCGTTATTGAAATCGGTAAGGGGGGTACAAACAAACGGGTTAATAGACTCGGACTATAGTCAGAGAAAATATATATGTATACTATGCTTTTGGGGTATCTGTGGTCATCACTTGTTACAGTAATAACCAAAAGAAAAATATGAATTAAAAATACAAATTTTGTTATATAACAACTGGAAGAAATCACTGCAGTAGGCTATTCATTGGAAAAATATTCCAGTGTGGTTGATGATGTGTAAACTGACACTGCTGAATGCATGCATCTCACATTCGTAAAGGCCGAAGTTCAATTTCATGTTCAGGATGCAGGATTGGTGTAACGGCTAAATATGCAAAATGTAATAAATGTGAAGCTGATAGGGTCCTCTAGAAGATCTGGAATGATGCCAGCAAAGATTCTGTGATCAACATAAATTAATTCATAACAATTGGATGAATTATTTTGCATTTAAAGTTTAGCCTAAGTCAACACATGGATGTCCTGTCATCGTTGACCCCCCTCCCCCGGGAACACTAACCGGTATTGATCGTGTTTATTATTTTCAACTGTTTATCTGGTTACCACCGTCATGCATGCTGCACGAACCAAACTTGGAAAACTTCGCGCCTATGTGCGATGGAAAATTAAACTGTGTCACTGATTGTGTTCTACAACATTTTAAACAACGCAATTAGCGGACACTATTAATGGAGAATTGACAGAATAAAATTCTACCTTGGAAGCTAATGTTTGCTAATGTGGTGCAACTTTGTCAGACATTACAGCATTTGAACGGACCATTAAGGGGCCAAATGTTATCGATCAGCAGTGAAAAGCAATACAATTCTTACAATTCAAAAACATATCAGAATCTGCAACGAATTATCAACGTCATCGAATGCTTGGGAACCAAAGGTGGTGTTCCTGCTGAAGCGCACAATCCAATGCTGGCACAGCTGTTTGAGAGCGATTGTTTCTCAAAGGGCAAACTGACCAGTCTGTATTGCCCTCGGAAAGATGCTTCAGACCAGAATGTGTCCTTGATGAATCACTCGCTGTTGTATGTAGATAGTTACAACAAGATGAACAGCAATGCAAAATCATCATGAACAAATCTTTTACAGCTGTGTCCAAAGCTGCATTTGTAGCACAATAAAAATACAACAAACAACCAGTCCTTAGCTCCAAAATCTTGCCTTGATGACATTCAACGGTCTTGCTTAGAATAAGATGATGGTGGTCTCTGGAATAATAATTATAACACGTTGACATGGTCACGTGTTGTCTCACATGTTTTCTTTGATAAGGCTAATGTCCACCGTACTTTACAAGGTTTTGACATCCAACACACATGACCTCGTCAGAGTCGTAGTCAGTGGACCTTTAGCTGACACAGATCTTACTGGTTTTGCTCAAATTTTCACAGGATTTTCATCCGATTATCCCAACGTGGTTTGGATGTCATTTTAACCCTCAGCGCAAAGGTGAACAAGCATGAAATGTGTGAGTGTACAAAAACGAATTGTCATCAATCAAGCTGAACTGGAATTTCTCATCTGAGATTGCACACGCATGGGTACATTTGTGTCTTGGGAAGTTGTAACAGATTTTCTTGTCTACACACTTACACATAGACATTATCAATAACTATCAAAATGGTTTTAATCCTCAATACACTAATTTTAGGTCTTACATGCTCGCGCACACCAGCACAAATTTGCTCTCAAATCAACAGATTTTCCCATGATTGAATGAAGTTATCTTCGCTGTATGGGTTCAAGTCTCGAATTTGGCCAATGTGGTTATGTGAGAAAGCTTGCCAGTAGCTTCTCGTGGGTCGGTGTTCTTTCCAGGGTTTTCCCGGGTTCTTCCTCCACCGTTTATACTGGCCGCCATGTATAGCCTATCTTGTGCTGAAAAACGGCATTAAACCCTACAACAACAACAACAGCAACCAGATGACAGAGCCGCATATATAGTGCTGCCAGAATATTACAGTGAATGATGTAGCTCCTATGGCAACTGCACCAACAGTGCCAGATCCACTTGTGCATCACAAACTTTGCTATCTTAACGGCGGAGCATCTCTTAAAACCATCAGTGATCAATTTGCTTTGTCGCTGCGACGTAGCATTGTTAACTCTGACATACCGGCTCACCATGGAAACAAGATCTTGTAATGCATGCGTAAAGACATATCACAGTTTCTTTCGATGGAACAGTGATGATGCATGGATCCCGGCCTGCATGGTACAAACATTTACCCTCCTGGTCATCATCTGGGATGAAATTTGTACTGTTCCTAAAAATACTCAAGAACATTTTCTCTGATGGTTCCTACACAATAACGTTCTTATGACAACATTAGGTCATCAAGGAAACCACTGCCAATCGCAGGAGAATCTCCTCATGATTAGTTTTGTGCACACTGATCACTAAGAAGAAATCCACAATGCCTATTTAGCCAAAGAAGAGAAGCTACGACAATTAAAAACACGTGTTCAGTCTGATCAAATGCTTAAATATATCACAGAAACCACCATGGAAGTAATTTTTATCAACATGGACCCTGGACCATCTAGTTATTTAACGACCATAAAACCGCTACAATTTTCAACAAGAATTATAGAGACTCAGCAAGAAAAGTTTCCAACCATGCCAGTCCCATTGTTGTATCATCCCGATAAAAGTCATCTTCAAAATATATCTGTGGCGATTCCAGGTAAAACCCAGACATAGAGTCTTGTGTTAAACGACATCATAGATGTTGGCTTAGATGAGGTCAACCCTGCGATTAGTCATGCAATTGGGTGTCTAGGTTATGCATTTATGGTACAAGAACACAAGGATTAACAATATACAGAATGGTCAAATTTAGCACATCATGCCGTGTCTCTTCTCGAATACATATCTCAACTGAACAGATTTGTTTTTGACTGAAAGGCCCCTCTCCCTGACAACTTCATTGTTCACAAGAAAAACATTGCTGCATTATCCCTGTGACAAATCTGCATCTGGTTTGCAAAATGTTATAAATGCAGCGCCCATGGTTGAGTTGATTAAAAACATTAACATGAACTTAACCTAAACGTCAATGACATTCATGAGTTGATGTGTGCACAGCACACTCACTGTCACACATCTAATGTTCAGCGTACATTGAGTTATACAGGTGGTGATTCTAGGCATTTACAGTGGACAGTACTGATATTTAACGATGTCTTCAACATGGCAATGTCATGCCAACATGCCTTGAAAGCAATCGTGGTTGAGGTGCTAAAAATTTACTTTGTTAGTATTTCACAGGGTGGTAATTGTGTGTCCACGTGTATTACCTGTGATTCCTCTGGGACAAACCCATATTGAGGCACCATTCCACTGGTAGATCGTGCAAGACAATATCACGCTGCTGTCACGAGTGATATTTTTATGTCTAGTTAGTCTCCAAATAGGATCAGTAGCTCTTCGAACTCCACATTTGAGTTCTCCAGGTGAGTACAGATATCTTACAGTCGTGTTTTGCCCTACTAAAAGGTTCATTTAACCCGACTTTGTTAATAACTGATGTATGCAGTTGCAGTTCTATTGATTTTTTTATTGTATCAGCAGGCTTCAACCTGGTCATGCATGTAATCTCGTTATTTAAAGCAGTCACCAATACTGGAAGCCTCGATTACCATTTGCGAGCCATAAATAACATTTCCTGCGCGTACTGATGTCCACATAATCATTCTGGGAGAGCACGATTAAATCATTCTACAGTGGCCTGATCTTGATGAATGCAAACATGGCTATGATGTTGTTTTGTCTGTGTCAGGATTGGGCAATGATAAGTTTAAATGCGTTTAGAACTTTATGAATAAATAGAGATAAAGTTATAACACTTTTTTAATATGTATAATTTAGAAGTTATAACATATTTTGAATTGTTAAAATAATGATGATTGAACATTATCTTTCAGATTTCAAACTTTTTATTTTTTTGTTTCATTGTCTGTCAGTATCTAATTAGCAAATGCAAAATATGTTGCATTCTTTAAACTATGTTAATTTAATGTTAAATTATTAAAATGTTAATTTAATATTTAAATCTGTCTGCGACACTTGTTTAATCTTATGATGTCAATGATTCAGTTTGTTTATATCTGCTGGCAACATCAACAACCGTCAACGTATACTTGAACATATGTGTACATAGCCAATCGTATGGTAAACATAAAATATCAGTCCAGTGAACTTCGTTGAGGGTTTCAACACTGCATTGTCCTTATGGAATTTTTATTGGCGATGGTAAATAAATCTACCACGACGCCTTTAGCACCCACCACGTTTGTGCAATGTCAATGTCAATGTCTGCAGTGCATGATAGCTTTTAAGCAGCAGTGATACATTTCCAGTAACCACACTGCAGCAAGCTTAGCATCCATCAGGGTTGTATATCGCACTGGTATCTTTAACAATTAATTTTTAGAAACAGCGCTGCCTATGCGCTAATACAATGCACAAAATTTCTAGTTGCCGTGGTGGTGTATTAACATGTTGAGGTGTCCCTGGTGGGCTCACCCCATGAAGAGCATATCTGCCCCTCATACCACCCATACAATAAATCATTCACCTGCTGACAGTCCTACAATCACGCTTAAATCATGAACGACGTTTACATCAGCGACGTACCTGTCCCTGTCTTTCGACGAATTGTATGCGAGATGATGATAGCAAGCACCACTGACTGCATTTACGCACTATTCTCTGCGCCGTAGTATATGGCATATCCACTTGGGTTCGAGGTCCGCAGTAATTATACCCAGAAATATGTTTTTCCCATGGTTATTTTGCCCCTGGTAACTCTGGAAGCATTAATGATGTTGCAGAACATCAACATGGCAAAACAATTATCTAGCGACAATGTGACAACCTTACGTACAGACACATCCACAATTAATACTCACATCTATGTAGATTTTCGCAGTGGTCATTGGCGACTTAAATAAAGCCGAACAAAGACCTTGTTGAGAAATGAAGTAGCCATGATTATTGTTATGCAAAATAGTGTACCTGGCAGTGTCACAATACTTTTAACGAGGGAAAACACTGTCATTCATCGAGTAACAGTTCTTTCGGAAATTTTACTCGCCTTCAAAAATGTAATTTCAAGGTCACCCTCACAATTGAGGTTAGTCTTTATACTTTTTCATATCTCGTTGAAGAACCAAGTTCAACTTTTACTTTAGTAAATGATGCAACCTTATGCTTAAATATTTCATTGAGTTCCACAACGGATGAACGCACTGTTAATCTAGAAGTCTTTAGTTTTGCAGATTGTGTCAAACTAATCAGCTTTTCAACCATAATGATTACAGGCCACTTATTAAAGATACCCGAGATTAGAAATGTCGGCACTAGATTTTGATCACAATCCACAATACCAACGCAGGAATAAGTAACAAAATCAATAAATGTGCCAAACTTATGAACAGATATAAATCCGCTTGCAATCTTGTTCATGCAGCCTTCGTGGTGGCTGCCATGGGAACAGTTTGTCTTAGTGATGCTGGTGTTGCAATAAGAGTGACATTCCTGGCCGTCCCAGTCAGGATAGCTGTTAATGCAATTTCGATCATCACTGGAAATACTGGTGCTACTAGGAATCTTATATTGTCATGTTTACATATGCGTATGCGAACCAACATGGAAATACTTACTGCAGCTGAATACAGTTTAACTCCAATTATCAAGTTAAATTCTCCTGCAATTTAAAGTCTTACCATTACCATAGAAGGAGCTAATGATGGTGCTTTCTTAGGTGGATAATTTTAGATGTCCCAGTGATCAAATACAACCTTGAACGTTTGAGAAAAAATTTAAAAATAAAGAACACAATTGCGGATCGACAATGACACTATGCATATTGTTTTTTTGTTTATTAACGGCTCCAGTATGTTTTTTCGTGGGTTTCTGACGTGATAAAAGATACTAGTAAATCGCTGATCAATTATTGTCCAAAGTTGTTCTCACAAGACAACATCACGTGCAGGAATATCATCTACGTAGTTTCGGACAAAGTGCCATAATGCTTTTGTGCATGGATTATTATTATGTTGTCGATTAAATTGCTTCACAAGTTGCATTCAGATACGTTCAAGTGCAGTTGATAAATGGATGAAGTTATCACAGTGGAATAATTTCTACTGAATCTGCAAAAGACTGCAATTCTTGTATGTAGTCAGTATTCAGAAGATAATGTAATGCTGCCTTCAGCATGCTGTTGTTTGATAATGTCAAACCTGTCTGTGATACTGTCAGGAGTATAAGTGTCTTTAATAATATAGCCATCGTTAATTGCAGTCAGCTCCCTGATGACTAGCTGCATATCGTTGTCATCCATGATTATTTTTAATTATTTATCATGGATTCAATCACTATTCTGCTATTTTGTTGTGAATGCATATCGAGGAGAGCTTCTCTGGAGATAACAGCAAAGGGATTATGTGCTGTCAGTTTAGGTTTTATTGCTGCGTCAGACGTTGTGCTACGCTGCAGACAGGTTGACTGTATGACAATGTATGACTAGTTTATACTCACGTTGTTGTTCTTGTTCTGGTGCTGCTGTTGCTGCTCTTGTTGCTGTCATTCATGTTCCTTTTGTAGCCACTACTGTCATTGCTGTTCTTGCTCATTCTCTAGATCGATTTGTTCTTTCATGGAGAGTTCTTGTTGAAACTCTTGCTCTTTTGTTTATGCCACTACTCTTTTTATTCTAGCGTTTGCTGCTGCTACTGTTTGTCAAACTTTATACTTGCTTGCACATTATCAATGAACACTGGTACATATTCGCTAACTTGATCAGCATTATTTTGATGTGAAACATTTGTTTATATAATTGGTCCACTATCTGGTCAACAATATTTATCTGTGCTACATTAACAGCACCAGCAGCTTGACAATGAGGCATAACTGACAAATTCTTATAAAATCTAGCAGTTACATTTCGGAAATGCTTCCTGATTGTTTCCACTGATTCTATGCCACGACATGCACAGATTGCTTTGATGACTTGCTAGGACAAATGACGTTTCTTAATCATGTTCGTGATTATAATTCAGTGATAACTCTTTTGCAACAAAAAAATTAAAATAAATATCACTGCGGTGACACCGTGATGATGATCACTATGATTACCACCGGACAATTTGTCAATAATTTCCTGAATGCAATCAATGGGGCTTGTATACGATACTGTTTATTATTCAAAAATGATCTTTCAAAAAGATTTTTGAAGCGCAAAAACTGATTTATAGTTTTCATCACTGTGATCATATTAGCAAAGATACCTAAATCACGTCACAAAAAATATGATCACTGCAGTTTATCTCAACCACAAATGATCATTGTGAAGTTGTACAAATCTCAAATAAAGATCATAATAAAATTCCATGAACTCATTCTATTCATTTATGTTATTTATCTGTGTGTGTGGTTTCATTTAATTGGTGTTACTGCTGCATGCCAAATAAGTACAACACAAGCCTCTTATACATTTTTTTTGGTCTGGCGAGAAGCGGTAACAAATCAACGTTGATGCTTTAGTGCATCGAGTAGACATGACTTGTTTTTATTTTTGTACCAAGGCCTATTTTTCAGATGTACACGCAGTCGAGTTGGACATTTTACTAAGTTGCTAACCTAACTTGTACATTTGGGGAATATTTTTATAGGAACGGGCGGAGGGCTCAATCCACTTGCCTCTCCCCCATGCTGCTCAAATGCTAACATACAAACATGCATGTAAGCTTATATAAAAGGACACGCATTCAAACACAGTGGAGTCTGCTTACCATCTGTATGTTGTCTGAACAGGAGTAGGCCCGCAGAGCAGTTAGTGTGACTGGCATATACATGACGATAAGGACCATGAATACAAATCTCCTAATGGCTAGTCTCCGTATGTTCACTCTCGTCATTCTGGTTAGTTCTTTTTCCTTGGACTGGACAAGCCCCTGTATAAACCAAAGAAAGATAGCTAAGAATGAATTAATGAAGAAATACTAGCAGCAGCATCATTACTCTGCTTAAGCATTAAAATATGTAAGTTATAAAAAGGATTTTGTACGTTTCTAAGAAGAAGGCAACAAAACCAAGTCAATGAATAAATATCACATTGTTATTAGTCTATGCTCTTAAAATAAGTAACAGGAAAGAGTGAAGACAACAGGCTTTGTAAAATTTAACAAATAATTTATTTCCCTAGAATACAAAGTGAAAAATGAGAAAAAAGAACTTACAGTATTGCAAATTAAATCCAAAAATAATCCAAGAATTAAAGACACCAGTCCTAGTAATAAAAAGGCCTGAATAAAACTCAAGTCCCAAAGAGATTTAAAATTGAAGGCAATGACGTGTCTTTTATGGCCTGCATTGTACTGATGTATCAACAGTCTCTTGTTGAATCACAGAAATATTATTCCAGGTTTGAATTCAGTATAAATTCCAATGAATGTCTTTACCCAAGAATTTTGTCAGAGCACTTTTGTATTTCCAGAGAAAATAATCACTTGAATTCAATAATTGGAAGAAAATAAAATTCAACCCAAACTGGACACAACATAATACAATTTAAAGTGCCAGATGTTAAAGCACAACTGGTAAAATTCTGACAGTTACAAGATAATATAGTTCTCTGTTTGACCTCAGGTCACAAATCAGCATTTTCTAAAAACAACCATTACCTAATGGAAAATAACGTTCTAGCATGATTTAATGAGCCTTGTTTATTTAAAACATAATACCCTATAAAATTCACTTTGGAATCGCCAAAACCCTGACCCAAATCAACATGTTTACCTGCATAATAATTTGGTCAATAAACTCATACCCATAGAGGATAATGAAGCCATTATTAGTTGTTTACATCAATGAAATAAAAAATAAAAAAAGGCAATCAGGTCAAACAGAACTGAACTCAGTTGTGGACAAGGTCAAGTCCAGTAAACAATGTTACATTATAATAGCATGTAATGGAATAAAAAAAATTTAAAACTAACAGACAAACAATTAAATTAAATATACATAACACTTCTGCTCATAAAAAAAGAAAGATTTATACAATAAAGCTTTCTTTTTACTATAAGTCAAATATCATCATCATCATCAATCCCTTAACCCAAGAGGTCGTTGGGGCACTACAGTTGACTTTACAGCCAAACCTCTCCATCTTTCCCTGTTCTCTACTGCCCATTGGGAATCTCCAAATCCCATGCCTGTCCACTCCCTAATGTTGTCTTCCCACTTCTTTTTCTGTCTGCTTCTTCTTCTGCACCCTCGCACTGTGCCTTGCAAGATTATTCTTGCCAGTCCAGATGATCTTGAGACATCATTTGACCGTACCACTTCAGTTTGCGCTTTTTTACAGTGGTCAAGAGGTCTTCATAGGATCCGATAGCTTTGTTGGATCCTGTTGTGGACTTCTTCATTGGTTACATGGTCAATATATGAGATGCCCAAGATCTTGCAGTAGCATCTCATTTCGAAAGGTTTGAATCCTTCTTTGCAGATCTGATGTAAGCGTCCATGTTTCACAAGCACACAGATGGATATGACAATTGAGCGCATCAGCCTTATTTTGGAACCAAAAGCAACGTTGGTATCTTTCCATATTGGACTAAACCTTGTTATTGCTGCTGTTGTCTGGGCAATCCTGCAAAGTAGTTCTGGTTTGGAGCCCTCATCTGTGATAATTGATCCCAAGTACTTGAAGCTTGTGACTCTTTCCAGCTTCTGTCCACTGACCTTTATTTCTGCACTGATGCCATTGGTGCTGTTTGTAATTAGTTTATTTTATTCGGTGCTAATCTCCATACTGTATGTGGTGGAGGTTGTGTCGAGGCGCTCAACCAAGTCGGCCAATTCTTTTTCATCTCCTGCTAAACCATCAATATCATCTGCGAAGCGAAGGTTGGTGATTGTTCTTCCTCCAATGCTGACAGTGCCCTTGTGGTCATGCAAGACATCCTCCATGATCCTTTCCAGGAAAATGTTGAAGAGGGTAGGTGACAGTATATATCCCTGTCTGACTCCAAATGGTGTTTGAAACCAATCTCCTCTTCTGCCACTGATGAGAACAGCACTGGTGGCTTTGTCATAGAGGTGCTCAACAACCTGCACCAGTTTTGAGCTGATGTTGTACTTCCTCATAATTGCCCAAAGGCTGCATGCCATACCCTATCAAAGGCCTTTTTGAAATCTATAAAGACGTGGTATAGATTCTGCTGATGCTGAAGGCATTTCTCGCAAAGGAAACTGAGATAGAAGATTTGTTCTGTGGTGCTTCTTCCAGCTTGGAAGCGTGCCTGCTCTTCAGCAATAATTTTCTCTGCTTGAGGCTTTAGTCTGTTGAGAATTATCTTCCGCATGACTTTGCTTGGGTGACTGATCAAACTGATGGTTCTGTAGTTTTGGCATAGCTGTAGGTTTCCTTTCTTCGGAAGCATGATGACCAAGGATTGAGTCCATGTGGTGGGCCATTCTCCTGTCTGCCATATCTTGTTGCAGATTGTTGTTAGGACTGTGGCTATCTCTTCTGCTCCTGCTTGAATGAGCCCTGCTGGTATGTTGTCAATGCTGGCTGACTTTCCTTTCTTTAGTGACCTAACTGCAATTTCTACTTCTTCACGAAGAACGGGGTTGTCATCAATTTCATCTGCCTGAGGGCAATTTGGTACTGCTGGATCTCCTTGGGTCTTATGATTGTCCAATTCTGAGCAGTATTCTGTCCATTGCTTGAGGATCTCTTGTTCTTCTGTGAGCCATTTTCCTGATTTGTCTTGGATGGTAGTTTTCCCTTGTTTATGGGTTGTCAGATCTTTCACCACTTGATATGCCATTTTGCTGTCATTTCTACTCAGACTGTCTTCAATTCTCCAGTGCTGTCTTCTCTCCAGGATTCCTTTGCCTTTTTTGTGCTTTTCCTGATCATGCTGTTTTTCTCTCTGTATTCTCTAGCTCCTTCATGATCTCTTTTTCCCTTTTTCAGTTCTCTTCTTTTGTCGCATAGTTCAAGGACATCTGTTGTGATCCAAGGTTTATTTAACGATATTTGCCAATGATCTCACTAGCTGTGCTAGTCACAGCTGTGTTGAATGTGGTTGTTAAGGACTCTAGATCGGTGTCTTGGCTGTCCAGGGTTATCAAAGGTGCAAATTTACCACCTATCATTGTTTGGAAGGGTTCTGTGACTTTTGGATCTTTCAATTTTTCAAGGTCAAATCTGATTCTTGGTTGGTTAGGCTTTTTGACCATTTTCAGGTGGAGGTGAAACATTCTCATTGATAAGTCATGGTCACTTCCAATATCTGCTCGTGGAAAACGTCGTGGTCTGGCGATATTCAGTCCTGTGCAGAATCATTTTTTCACCAAGATGTAGTCAATCTGGTTGTGATGTTGTACATATGGACTGTGCCAGGTCCATCTTCTAGATGATTTGTGAGGGCCAAATGTGTTGGCTAGCACAAGATTGTTGTAGGCAGCAAACTCCAAGAGCCTGAGTCCTCTTTCATTTGTTTCTGCATTGCAGAAAGGTCCACAGGTGCTTTGCCAGTTTGTCTGTGAATCAACTCCCACCTTTGCATTCCAGTCTCCTTGTACAAACAGACTGTCCTTCTTGGGTGAGTTGTCAAAGACATCTTGCAGTTGGTTATAAAAATTCTCCAGTTCGTTGTCATCATAGTTAGATGTGGGTGAATAGGCCTGTATGATTGTGATGTTGAAGGGAGTCACCCTCTGGGCAGCAACCCGTAATGCTGTTCACAATGCCCTTGTGGACAAGAAATCCAATGCCATCATTGTGTTTGTCCCCTCTTCCGCTGAAGTAGAGCTTATGCCCTTCATCTGTTGTTATTTCACCAAAGTTTTTCCAGCACATATCGCAGAGACCAATAATGTTCCAATTGTAACTCTCCATCTCATGTGTAAGTTCTTTCAACTTTCCCACAGCCCTCAGTGTTCCATGTACTGATGATGATGTCGTCTCTCCTATGGATCTTGGTAGGGGGGGCACCAGTAGCATATTTGTCACCTCTGTCCTGGTGTGCAGCAGAAGGTGCAGTCATTGTTGACCCAGGCTGCAACCAATCCGATATGGAAGAAATGTTAGTTGTCTTCATGTGGTGTGTCAGGGGCAAGATACAGCCTGGCAGAGCCCATCCTTCTCCAGACTGGATGACCACAGCCAATATCCACTGATATAATGTGGCACGCCCTGGCCCTGAGCACATGGTCGTTGAGCTCATCTTGGAGCCATTCTGCCCTGGCCACTGACTTCACTGAGGAAGACTTCCGCCCAGTGATGCTGTGCTATCATCACACTATTTTACCCATAGCTGGGAGACTTCTGGGGGAGGAAGTGTCTTATTCCATCCCATATGGATCCAATGGACCTGTACCACAGCCCAAGTCAAATATACACGTGGTAAAAAAACATAAGATGAAATCATATGAATGACACAAAGTATCCATGAAACAATATATTTCTATACACGTGAAAGTGCATATGCCATTAAATTGTCTTTTCCCTTGATGTACCTGATGTCAATATTATATTCCTGTAACAACAAACTCCACCTTAATCTCTGAGTTTTGTTTCTCATCTTGCCGATGAAAGTAAGGGGATTGTGATCATTAAACACAATAATCAGAGAAGGAGCTGAACTAATGTAAACTTCAAAGTGCTGTAATGCCAATATCAAAGCCAAACATTCCTTCTCGATTGTGGAATAATTTCTCTGGTGCTTATTTAATTCCTTAGAAAAATAGCACACTGGATGATCAACACCATTTTTATCTTCTTGAATCAATACTGCTCCAACCCCATCATCATTTGTATCAACAGATAGTTTAAATGATTGACTGAAATTTGGAGCTGTAAGAACTGGTGCACTCTTAAGTATGGCTTTTAACTTCTCAAAAGCCTCCTGACATTTTTCAGACCAATGAAACTTGGTTTTCTTGCTCAATATATCTGTCAGGGGTTCAGAAATTATGGAAAAATTGGAACAAAATTTCCGATAGTATCCAGCCATACCTAAAAATTGCATCAGTTGCTTTTTACTAATAGGCACATGGAATTAAGAGATAGTCTTGACCTTAGCATCCATAAGTTTAACTTGTCTATGTCCCACAGTATCTCCTAGAAATGTTACACAAGCATGGCAAAACTCACTTTTGGATCAATTAATTGTCAAACTTGCATCAGTGAGTCTGTTAAAGAATTTCCGAATTGTCACTAAATGTTCTTTCCAGGTGTCATTGTAGATGATGACATCATCGATGTAAGTATCACAATTATCTAGACCAGATGTAATCATGTTCATTAAACGCTGAAAAATACTAGGCGAACCTTTCATCCCAAACGGCATCACTTTATATTGATAAAGTCCATATGGAGTCACGAATGCCGAAACCTCCTTTGCCCTTTCCGTCAGTGGAATTTGCCAAAATCCTTTCAGAAGGTCGAATTTGGTGACATACTTTCCATTTCTAATTTTATCAATGCAGTCATCGATTCTGGGTAATGGAAATAAATCTGTTTTAGTGACACTGTACAACTTTCTATAATCAGTGCACAGGTGGAAAGTTTTATCTGGTTTTGGAACAAGTATACATGGTGAACTCCAATCACTTTTAGTTGATTCTATGAAATCATTTTTCAGCAGATACTGAATTTCTTTTGTCAAGTATTCCTGTTTGAGAGAGTTCATCCTGTATGGGCTTTGTTTCACTGGTGTGGAATTCACAATTTCAACGTCATGGTAGATTTTGTTTGTTCTTGTAGGAACATCTGGAAATAAGTGCTCATATTCAAGTAATAACTGTTTAAGTTCATTCCTTTCTTGTTGTTGCAAATGTCAAAGTTTGTGGTCCAGATTATTCATAATTTCTGAATTCCAAAGATTTGTTACTCCAAAATCAATAGTGTCGAATTGCATTCCTTCGCTTAAATCCTCACTGAGTGGAACAGGTACAACTAAATTAATTGCATGATTAACCTGGCTATCTCTCTCAACATACAGGTATGCCTTTAATTTATTTACATCCCAGAGTACTATTATTATAATTTAACTCATTCATTTTCTTCTTAACTTTATATGGGCCATAATACCTAATCTGAAGAAAATTTTGAAGAATCTGCAAGAGAGACAGAACTTTATCAGCAGACTCAAAAGTTCTCTCCATTGTAGTTCTGTCAAACCATAATTTCACTTTAACTTGAATTGCTGGATGCCAAATTCAAGCATAACCTGCTGGAAAATTCCAGACATAAAATTTGACCCTCGATCAGATTGGACAGATTTGGGAAGGCCAAATTGAGTAAAAAAACTTTATCAAAGCCTTTACTATTGTTTTAGTTTTAATATTCCTCAAAGGAATTGCCTCTGGGAATCTTGTTGATGCACACATTCTGGTCAACAAGTATTGGTTACTTGACTTGGTCTTAAGTAAGGGACCGACACAATCTACCATTATTCTGCTAAATGCTTCGTCAAATGCAGGAATAGGTTGCAGATTAACCTTAGGTATCTTCTGATTGGGTTTTCCTACCATTTGACAAGTATGACAAGATCTGCAGTATTTACAAACATCACTTTTAATTTCTGGCCAATAGAAGTAATTCAAGATCTTGTGCTAAGTCTTAATAATCCCTAAATGACCAGCAAAAGGAGTTTCATGGGCCAGACTGAGAATTTCCTGTCTGTACGATTTTGGAACTACAATTTGATAGTTCACTGACCACTCGTCACTAGCAGGTAAATCGGGAGGTCTCCATTTTCTCATAAGAATCCCATTTTTAATGAAATAACAAACAGATACTTCTGTGGATTCAGTTTCACTAATGGCCCTCTGAAACAAACAGATCTCAATATCTTTTTCCTGTTCAACGACAAGTGATTGTCATTTGTCACCCTGAATAGAATAAAGTTAATGAATGGTTAAAAGAGGATCTCTGTGATCAATACCTTTTGACTGATCCAAACAAGGAGTGAAAGTGACCTCATCAAAAGCCTGACCAATACATGTGTCGACTAAAGGAATATTTTCCTGATCAACATCATTCTCAAGAGCTTTCTTTGCCATTGCTCTAGTAACTGCACAAGCTGGGTATAAATCAGGGAATTCTTTTTCAATAGAATCTACTTTCTGATCCAGAGAAGGCTTGTCAGTTACAAGTGGATTAACCACAACCTTATCTCCAGCTAGATCATTGCCTAGTAATAAATGAATGCCCTCAATGGGTAAAGAAAACACTATTCCAACTGTCACGGGTCCTTAGACTAAGTCTGATGACAAATTTACACAGTGGAGGGGAACATTAACAAAGCTGCACTCTACTCCCTGAATAAGAACACCCTCATTAGAAGAAGACTTCTCAGAGAAAGGCAAAGTACCTGCAGATAATAAGAGATTCTGAAAAGCTCCTGTGTCCCTTAAAATTTTAATAGGGATAGGACTGGCCCAATCACCCATGAGTGATATAGAACCCTTTGACATGAATGGTTCATAATTCACCATAATAAAATTAGACTGGGGTTTATTAGACCCAACAAATGTATTGTTTTCAATACATGACCATCATCTTGACCTCTTAGAAATAAAAGCATTTGGAATAGGTCTGTCTTGATTCTGATGCTTATTTTTCAATTTGCAGCAATCAGAAATAATGTGTTCTTTCTTCTTGCAATAGGTACATGTAGGAAGAGATAAGAATTTCTAATCAATGTTATCAGAAACATGATTTCTAAAAGTTGTGCCAGATTGAAATTTAGAAGGGCTCATATTAGGCTGAAATATTTTTTTAACAGAAGACTGCTGAGTGGAAGACTTACTTACAGAAGAAACTTTATGAGCTAAGGAATAATTGTCTGCAGTACAAGCAGCATTTTCTAAGGTTTCGATCTTATGCTCATCAAGATAAGTCTTAATGTCACTATGGATGCAATTCTTTCAAGCAATATGAGTTGTCTTAGATTTTCGTAATCTTTATTAACCTTTCTAGAAGAGCACCACCTATCAAATTGTCGTGCTTTTTCCCATGCAAATTCGACATAGGCCTGGTCAGCTGATTTTCTAGTATTCCTAAAGCCTTGTCGATAAGCCTCATAACCCTTTAAGATATAATCCTTAACAACATCATTGTCATCACTCTGCTGTAGTGAGAGTGAAATGCAAATATCACGAGCTTTACCAGTAAGTACACATTGTAATAATAGAGTCCAGTATTCTCTTGGCCACCTCAAAATTGTAGCAATTTTCTCAAAATGAACAAAATATTGATCTACTTCTTTTTCCAGAAAAGAGGGTACTAACTTGATATTTCTTACAACATCAAAAGTGGGGGAGTGTTTTCCATTTGCCAGCTCTAATTCTTTTAACCTAATTTGAAATTCCCTTTCTTCCTTTCTCTATGCATTTGCATTTACATCTGTGTCTCTCTCTCCTCTATCTCCAACTGCATTTGTTTTTCTTCTTTCTGTAACTGCATTTGTTTCTCTCTCTCCTCTTTCTCCAACTGCATTCTCCTCTCTCTTTCCTCCTTATCTAACTGCATTTCCTTCTCCTCTTTCTGAAGTTCAAGCCTTCTTATCTCTAATTCCATCTTGTATTTTAATTTTAATTCCTTTACTTTTTTGTTAGAGTCTGACACAGACTTACTGATCAAAACCAAAGCACTTTTATCCAAAACATTCTTTTCCACCAAATATTGGACCAAAATATTTTTTATTTCTTGCTTCATTAAAGAAGCTTTTGCCTCAGAAAGATCATATTTTGTGGCAAGTTGAAGCAATTCATCTCTTTTCAAACAGTCTAACTGCTCCTGAGTAGGATTTGAAATAAAGATCTCCACTTTTGATAACATTGTAAAAAGCTTGGTGATTTCACTGAAGATTTCTAAGCTGTGAAATAATACTTGGGATTTTAAAAATTCTGAAACTAGGGGAATTTAAATGTCAAAAACAAAGTTTTCTGAAATATTTTAGCAAAATTTGTATCCCAGGGATGAGTAACCAATTTTCTGTTTCGAGTCTATGCTCTTAAAATAAGTAACAGAAAAGAGTGAAGACAACAAACTTTGTAAAATTTAACAAATAATTTATTTCCCTAGAATACAAAGTGATAAATGAGAAAAAAGAACTTACAGTATTGCAAATTAAATCCAAAAATAATCCAAGAATTAAGGACACCAGTCCTAGTAATAAAAAGGCCTGAATAAAACTCAGTTCAAGTCCCAAAGAGATTTAAAACTGAAGGCAATGACGTGTCTGTTATGGCCTGCGCTGTACTAATTTGTCAACAGTCTCTTGTTGAATCACAGAAATATTATTCCAGGTTTGAATTCAGTATAAATTCCAATGAATGTCTTTACCCAAGAATTTTGTCAGAGCATTTTTGTATTTCCAGAGAAAATAATCACTTGAATTCAATAATTGGAAGAAAATAAAATTCAGCCCAAACTGGACACAACATAATACAATTTAAAGTGCCAGATGTTAAAGCACAACTGGTAAAATTCTGACAGTCACAAGATAATATAATTCTCTGTTTGACCTCAGGTCACAAATTAGCATTTTCTAAAAACAACCATTATCTAATGGAAAATAACTTTCTAGCATGATTTAATGAGCCTTGTTTATTTAAAACATAATATCCTATAAAATTCACTTTGGAATCGCCAAAACCCTGACCCAAATCAACATGTTTACCTGCATAATAATTTGGTCGAGGCTATTATTGTTTACATCAATGAAATGAAACAAAAAATTTTAAAAAGTCAATCAAGTCAAACAGAACTGAACTCAATTTTGGACAAGGTCTAGTCTAGTAAGCAATGTTACATGACAATAGCATGTAATGAAAAAAAAAAAATTTAAAGTAACAGATGAACAATTAAATTAAATATACATAACAACATAAATAGGCTTAAATGTACATTTATTTCATGTTAGAAGTATATATACACCAAAGCATTTATTAAAATGTTAAGCAGACAAAAAATATGAATAGATACCAGACTTCGGTCAAAGAGAAAGCCAATAACAGCAGCTGTCAGTGGGACAAGAAGAACGACCAGCCATTCCAAGTATTGAACCTCAATTGCCGGCCAGCTAAACAGTAAGCACTCTGTGAATGTAAAAACAAGACTGTATAAAGGTCACTACCACCGTGCTAGATGATATGGAATTGACAATACAGTCAATAAAACAGGGCTTAATAAAATTATTACAACAGTGTTGATAAATGACTGCATTTATTTGGAAAAGGTTCCCATGCAATTAAACATACACTTAGGAAAGTTATATCAAACATTTCACAAAACACTCAGTGAAAGATATTTATTTTTTAATGAATTTGTCCAATTTACATAGTAAAAATCAGCCAGATGTCTAACTAGGCTGCTGAACTCTAACCGAAACTTAATGTATTTTTTGACTTCATTATGTACTGACCTGTCATATCTTTGTTCCATACAACCACTCCAGTTATTGCAATTACCCATAAATTTCGCTGTCAATATCATGAGCTGAATGCAAGTGCATGATTCGTCAAATTTTTTTATGATCAAGTAAGCAACAGTTAAAACATATTTTTAAAATGGAATATAGAATATACACAGTAAAGACTTAGACATGGGCGAGTCACCATCAAAGCTAAGAATACTGGTCTGTGCTTGTGCATAAGAATAGCAAAGTCGAATTTTAGACCCATAAACAAACAAAATTATTTTGTGCAAATATCATCAACTGATTTCTCAAAGGCAACAATAGTGTACCAAACCTAATGTAATTACGTCTGTGTTGAATTTGGCGAAACTGAGGATGCTGACAATCTGCAGAATGAAGTTTGACAACGTAATCTTGACATGGCTACTCAGCACCAAAAGCTGCAGGAAGTGGCACAGAAGTTTGAACTGAAATAGAAGCATAAATAAACACACACACACACAGACAGACACACACACAGACATATATATATATATATATATATATATATATATACTGTAGGCTTTCGTAGGCACTGCATTCCCAAGAAGTTGTAAAAATAACAAAATGGGAATGTAAACTATCAATACAAGTATTGTATATTGACACAAACATTGGAAAACGGAACACACAAAATAATTTTCCCTATGTTTTTACCTAAAACATGATCTTTCTCAGCAGACAATGATACATAAACACAGACTCCATCAAAATGTGGTACATGTAAAACAATAAATATTTACCTTTTGGCACAGAAAGGAAAATCTGTTCAGAATAATGGAAAGGTCTAAACTGAAAAATAACAAACCAAACAAAATAACTGCATGTCAAGATAGGGAGCTATTATATCTGAAATGAGATTAGAATCACAGCTTTCTGCACAATAGTAGAATGCCATGACCTAGTTGTCCATGTCATTGTTAAGAGATTGTCTCATCTGGAACTGGCTTTAGCTGACCTTATTACAGTGGGACCCCGCTATAACACGGTAGTTGGGAGCCATAGAACCCGACCGTGTTATGAACCAAACCATGTTATAAGCAACCATGTACAGTACCAACAAATTTGCAGGGTTAGCGGGGTGGGTGGGGGTGGTAATGAAAACGGTGCAGAAACGTGTGCTTCATTGGCATAATTACCATTTTAAATCAATGTATATTAAATGAGAAAACACCTGCAGTGATAACAGAGATTGCATATATATTTCTTTATTCAGAGAACCACGCATTGGTACATACATGTGTATAGTTTATATATACATATCTAATTTATAGCACGAACAGAGTATCAACACCGTGTACTCACCCGTGAATCGAATCACATACATTGAATCCACAATACAAGTATTTCCATCGAAAATATCCACACACAGATTTAAAATATTAAATAATTTTGTTGCAGATCATTATGTGACTGAATTCAATGGAAAAATAAATAGGAAATATTAAGTACCGAATGATGGAACTGTACGTCCGAAGGTTAAAAAATGGTGTCTGTATAAATTTCATACTGCTAAATTTTCTCATCTGTGAATTGTAATTCTTTATTATTGTTTGAAAAATTCAGTGATTTTCAGCTGCTTTCAGCTACTGTCACGTTTGCTCTTCGCAAAGTCAATCATATTTCTTAACTGAAGAATTCGAACATAGTCAATATCTTGCGTCTCCATCCATCTGAAAGCACAGTCTAAATTTTTGACTGCTTCTGTTGCTGACGGTGGATTATCCTCACTGTATGTTAGGCTACTGCATCATACTATGGTTTAAATTCAGATGAAGATGACAATGTTGTCTCTTACATTTTTTTGTTCGCTGATAGTCAATCACAAGTGGTTGTCTGGAAACCTTCTTTAGATGAGCAATGGAGTTAATGTGCTAGGTCTCCAGACAATTTCTTCTATGCTTGGGGCATCAGCATCGTATGTTGTAATGAGATCTATGTTGTTGTTGACAGCCTTGGCTTTGTCTCTGAGGAGACAGTTTCAGTTCATCATCTTAGCATTTGTATATCCTTTTCTATAGTTTTACCCTTGGATCTCCACCCATTTTCAGTGCCCTACGAGTTGTCTAAATCTTTTGTTGAGCATCTGTTTGTATGAGCATATATGTTTTAGGAAAATACATGGGCTCATTGTATGTTTTTCTTTATTTTACGTTTAGCATGTCTGCTGGTATAAAACAGATATCGATGGGAGTTGGTCAGTTTGCAATATGTCAATGTCAGTGTCTCCAGCTTGTAATATAGTTCAGGTATCCAGAAAAATATTTTATTTGTCTGAGGACTCCAACATAAATTTGATGGTAAAATGGACATTTATTAGCCAATCCAAGGAACTGCTCCTTCCAATTTGCTTTTCACATTATCAATAAATATGCACTAGCTTAAGGGTGTATGGGAAGTTTGATTCACGGTGATTGTTTTATCTTTCCCATGTGATTGTATTTAGGTTCGCAAAAGAAGGTACCATTTTGGTACCTACTGATTTTCCAATGACTTGAATTTTGGTCATTAAGCACAGTGTGTGTGCGTGCATACATGCGTGTGTGTGTGTGTGTGTGTGTGTGTGTGTGTTAGCGGGGTTGAGAGGGCCAAGGGATGGGATGGATGTCCCTTGCTTCCTTGCAAGTTTGTATGCTCTGGTCAAATGATATGTCTGTGATGAGGGAATACACATCAATGGTGATGAAGGTTACTTTATTGGGAAGATTGGTTGTAGATTTGTTGAGACAGTCAGTGGTGCCTGCATATAAGAAGGACTTGCTGAAAAAGGTGGCCAATAAATACTGATATTTGTTCAGTGGAGTGGATGTTACAAGAAATGATCGGCCAACCAGGGTTACCTGGTTTATCAATCAGAATTAAAATCAGATCTTCATGGTCCTAGGTAAAGACCTGATTGGCACCAATAAGAGTTCATGTTCTACTGTCCTTGTGGTTGACCAATCAAATTACAACTTTCAGTTTTTTAAAAGTGACACACGTCATTTGAAACATATCGTTTCTAACGCCATATCTCCCTATCACAATTTCCAAAGCTTTATCTGATAAGATACTAAAAATAAGTGGACTTGAAATTCCAAAGGTCACAAAGACATAAACTTTTATTGGTATCCGTTAGACTACAGAGATGTGATTTGAATCAGATTGTCTGGTTTATGTAAGTTTAGCGAGCAGGTAGCAGCTAAATGAAGGTCTTATTGTTTGCATCCTGCTTCATGGACATTCTTAAGTGTTTGGCTTATGATCGCTGCATATTTTTCAGTCATATTTTCGTCCAGTTTTTATAGAACTTTTCATCCAACAGTTGCCTGTTGGTCTTAGTAGTTGTTCTTGTTCATTACAACAACACAGGATCCATGTCACAAAAGTGACTACCTTGTTAAGGCCAATATTTGATTGTGAACATTGGGGAAATGGCTAATATAACTTAGTCCAAATGGAACGCACATTTCTTTCCATATCTTTCCTGTTAGTTTGCACAGCCTAACTGACTTTATTATCATTATTATTATTATTATTATCTCTTTAACTTTAATCTTTTTATTGTATTACTTAAAGTTACATATATTTTAAAGGGTTTATGTTTCTAAAGACTTTTTTAACAATTCTTTGCATTTACATTTTTACTATCAATCATATATCTCATTGTACATATCTTCCTGGGCTTTCTTCCCTCGGCAATTCTATGTATTTACATTTTTTAAGAATTATCTTTATACTGTGCTATTTAGCCACTATTGTGCTAACGTGCTGTTGGACCCTGGTATATACATGCATGCATACTTTCCACCACCTTCCCTTATAATGTAAATTCTTTCATATCTTTGATTCTCACAGTTGTGGATGTAAATTTAGAAGCGAAAAATAATGCACTTCTATAATGGTGCCCTATGAAACACACGGCACCATTGTCGCTAACTACGCGCGTCCACCATGTGGTGATTTATTTGCATACAGTCCGGAATGGACTACTGATGCCATAATGGGACATAACTACTCTAAACCCATCAGCCAGACTGTGATTAATACAATCAACGAAATAGGCAGCACCCAAACAGTTGATTTTCCAACCAGGCTAAAAAACACCCTCAATATCTTTTGAACCAACTGACCTGAGTAGTTATTAAATGTTATTTTTCATTACTGTGGGTAGTATTTCTTCTCTGTACCAAAATGTAAATGTTAACTGTTTTACAAGCATCATTCTTCGTGTCTGTGACTCTCTCCATATAGTTCATCATCCCCTGAGGAAGACCTTGTTTTCAGTCAAAAAGTTTGTATATATATATATATATATATAGAGAGAGAGAGAGAGAGAGAGAGAGAGAGAGAGAGAGAGAGAGAGAAAGTGAGTGATGGGATTACGAATATACACCATACAGAACAGAAAGTGCTATTCCTGGATTCAACAAGAGAGTGCTTGATAATATGATAATACTAGCAGAATTTTTAGAAATAAGAATAAACAGCATTATTATACAGGCTAGAGAATTATAATTCATTGTCTACGGAGATTTGAACCTAGGTCTGAGAGTAGACGGTACCCGTCGCCTTGCCTGTAAGCACTAACTTTTAAAGCTCCTGCACACATCACCAAAAAGTGATGTTACAATGTCAGTGTGTCTGCTAGGCATGGGTGCATGCATATATATATATATATATATATATATATATATATCATAGCTGCCAACCCCCAAGGACAAAAATACTGATTGCTTATGACAAAAATACTCATTTTCAGGACCAAATACTGATTTTTACAAATTTTAATGCATATGTAACTACTTACAACATATACAACCATCAGTAAGGTAGGACAGTGCCTTACATAATTATTTAATGTCAAAGATGCATGTGTTGCACACTTGCACCTTCTGGACGGGCACCCTGTTCCATTCGGGTGCCCATTCAGAAGGTGCAAGAGTGCAACACACTCAGACACAGGCTCTTTATAGGAGCCTTTTCCACACCTTGTTTATTTTTTTCAATTATTATCGATTCCAATGTACCAACTTCATTGGTAATCTCAATTCTGTGTGATTTTCTTACTGAACTGTTTTCATTCTAGCATACGAGTAATCCTTTGTGATTTTACTGTCTGGAAAACGCACGCAAAATAAATCGCCAGCAACACTAGTAACTGAAAGAGGAAGGTTCATTTCTAAAATAAATTTAATAAACCGAATTTCGATCGAATTACATCAAGGTTCTCTCTGGTATTTATATACATCCAAGTTCAGGCTGAGTTGTCTATGATGAAGCAGCAAGCTGATGTTTATTAGCTTTTTCGTGCTCTTGTATTTCAAGTGCGCCTCCATGCCCAATAGCAAAATCACATTACACAATTTCCAGAACGTAAAGTCTTCTCCTTTACTAGATGATTTCACAAATCTAAACAAGACGGCACAATTGTCCTATAAGTTCTGTTTTCTTGTCTTTTCTGGTGAAAATTCTGAATATAGTGCTTTCCTATTCAGCATGATTAGAAGTTGAATATTGCGAAGATGAGACACAGTGGTAGTGGTAACTGTTTGCGAAATCCAATATGGCGGATAGACAAGCATGGTAGCCTCGATTTTGAAGGAACCAATCATATTGTAGAACTGTGTTCCTATATACATGCGATACATTTCTATTAGAATGGAACCGGGTGCCCATTCTAAACTGAAAATTGCAAGGAAATTTTTTTAAAAAAATTTTTTAAATTAAAAAA